>CAJJDN010000064.1:329164-339520 GCA_905182985.1 Paramecium sonneborni
CAATTTGTTACTCTAATTCAACTAAATCTTATGTATGCTTAGTTCCTTTATTTTATTTCTGTTTTCTGATATTTGCACCATTTGTTAATACCAATACCAAAATAAGAATAGCTATATGTCTCATTTTTTTATTATATTAATCCGTTTTATATACATCCTAAATTAAAATTCAATATAATCAAATAGAGTATTTTATCATTTTTTAGTCCTTACAACAATAACTATTTTTGAAGAACATCTATCAGATAATGTTTAAAAAATTATTGAAATTTTGAATCTAAAAATATTTATATTTAATTTTTATTAAATAAACTTATTCCAATTCACTATCAAAGGTAAACTAAAGAAATATTAAAAATTTTTTGATATTAAGGCTCTATTTTTGCTTTTTTAAAATTCTAATAATTTATTTTTTCCTCTAAAATATTAATTATTTAAACAATACTTCTATTTATTATCAGTTTAAATTTTATAAATATGTTAAAGGTTCATAATACAGACTCTAATAAATATATGATTAAAATTACACTAGATAGGTCCATAATAATAGAAATATTTTTTAGACAAATTATATGCTCAAAAACTAAGTAATAAATTTAATATAAAACTAAAATTTCAAATAAAATTTAGATCATGAATAATACAATATTCCTAAAATGGAATTATTTATAAATTATTAGAATTTTAGAAGAAATAATCTTTTTTAAAATTTATGAAATTTATTTAAACAAGGAAAGATTGGCAACTTTTTTATCGTATTAATATGATATATATCAATAACAAAAAAATTAATTCAATATAAAAGACTTATTTAAATAGGGCAATGATGATCTATCTAGTTAAACTATCCACCTTTGTTTATTTATGTGATTTTTAATAATTTATATTTTGTCTGAGAACAAATTCATTAGGTTTTTGAGTGTTTTTTCTATTTCACTTTTCACTTTATTAAAATGAACACTAAGTATTGTTACTATATTTTCATAAAACATGAAACTAACTCCTCTTTTATCATAATGATCAACCATAAATTTTAACATATCAATATGAAACTATACTAATTCCTATGAAAAGATTGGCTTCTTTAATTTAATAGGTTTTATATCAGGAGAATCATTCAAATCAAAATCATTGTGATATAGTTTGAATTAAGATCCAAAATGTTCAAAATCTTCACATTTAATCAATGATAAATGTTCTTTATGTTTCATTTAGACTTATTAATCTAGTTTGTCTCTTAAATTTTTTAATCTTTTCTCTATTAATTCTGAAGTTTAAGTATTATCTAGAGAATTTTTTACAATAGATTTATCATTATTGTTATGATTATTTTAAAATGGATGCTAAATAACAATTCCATCTTAAATTCCTTTTATTTTATATAAACTAGGTTCCAAAGTTAAAAGTTAAAGAACTTATATGATATCTGAGAAATTGTTATGCACAGTAAATTATATTTAACATTAATTTCTTAAGTAATTCATTTCTATTCTCTTGCATAAATCTAAAAGTGATGCATATTTCTTTGGAAGTGGATAAAATCCACCTTTTTAATGTTCTCCATATTTTTATCTTAAACTAAGAAAAGGTATAAATGATTTCTCCTATTTTTTTATGATATCTGACATTGTTTCATCTTCAAATGAGTTAAAAAGGTCTAATTTCACTTTCTTAACAGTAGGTAAGAAACATTCACTAATAAATGAGAAATCGGACATAATTTTATTATTTCTTCCTTTCTTATTAACCGCACTATTTTAATTACAATATGTGCGCCTAAAATTAATTTTATAATTAAAATTTAGCTATAAATTTACAAATTTTAACAATCTAACTTTTATTACTAAAAACATTAAGCACCATATAAATTAGGAAGTAACTTATAAGACATAGTTATTAAATAGTATATTATAATATTTTTGTCATTAATTAAAATTTATAGCATAAATTAAAATTCAAGAAAATAATCCTTTTGAACTTTCTTTTTAAATTATGTTTTTCCATGCCCCTTTATCAATGTTTAATTTGATTTCTTATTTTTCTTTAACCCTCTATAATAATTTGTTAGCTTTTTCAATTTTTATTGTTTTTTTATCGACACCCTTTACTATTTCTGTTTTAATTTATTTCTTTGCTTGTTCTATTTTTTTTTCTTCATTCTTTTTTATCAATCTTTAATCAATGTTGTTGGGATCAAATTTAGGAACAATAAGATTATATTTCTTTTTATCAGGTTTTTTTTAATAAGAAATAAAAGCGGCATCATCAGGCATTAATTTTGAAAGAATAGCTAATTATTAATTAACTTCTTCTTAATATGATTTAATTTGTAATTGTTTTTCATCAATTTCCATTTCTAAATCTTATTCTTCATCAGAACTTTCTTAGATTAAATCTTATTATAAATCTTTAAATTTCTTTGTCAATTTATCAACATTGAGATCATCATTAAATTTCTCATCTAATTTAAATCTTGAATCTCCTTTATAAGATTTTTGTAATTCAACTAACAATTAGCCTTTCTTGCCTGTAGCCTTTTTGTTAAATTCAACATCCTTAACAACTCCTTTCAGCCATTCTTCAGCAAGAATTTTCCTAGCCATATAAATAATTATTTATAATTTCTCATTTTATATATAAAATTTTAATTGAATTACAACAATAAAAAATATTGAGGAAACTTAAATTTTATTTGTAATTAAAAATTTTAATTTTTAGATTAATTTTTGCTTTTTAATACCTTTTTAAATAATTTAAAACAAATTTCATTTTTAGATCTACTTTATTTTTTTTTTTTGATTTCTAAATGATGATTATAATTAATTCAAAAAGTTGTTTTTTTTTAAATAATATATATATAAAAATATTTTTAGATATTTAAATAAATGGTTTTATATAATTTATATATATTTAGTTTTTTAAGATATCATTATGGAAAAGCGGTTGGTTATTAGAATTATGTTTATTACTAACGTAAGGCATTATTTTGATTCAGTTAATTTTTAAATTATTGTAATGCTTGTCTACCTCTTGATATATTTTTGCTTACATTAGTTTCATTTCTATAATGAAAAGAATATAAGTTACTTGCCCTAAACCTAAACCAAGTTTTATGTAGGATAATTGTTTGTTATATAAGAATTATTGACTTATATTTAACTTTTCTGATAACCAGAATCACGATAATCTAATTTTATAGGAGGCCTTATTTATTAATTCTAATTTTATTCTATTTAAGAATTAGTATTTATGATTTATGAAGATTAAGTAGGACCATACTATGATATATAAAAAATAAATAAGTACAGCATTATTATTTTGAGAATTTACATAGTTATTATTAGCAACTTATTATTAACCTTATATAGTTGCACTATTTCCTTGAGTTTAAACCTATAATTTTGATTCAAATTCAGATTCTGATGAAGATTCAGATTCTGATGAGGATTCAGAATCTTCACTTGAATCATCATAAATTATTTTTGTTCTCATTTAAGGATTGGTAAATAATGTTGAGATTCCTTATTAAGCATTTAAAACTGCTGTTTATTGAACATCTTAAGTCCAAACATAATTTGGATAAGGATAATCTACATAAATTGGTTTGAATATAGGCACTTATACAGGAATTTAAACTTTCTAGTTTATATGTTATAATAATAATAATTTACTTGAATTCTCATTTCTGCATAATTAATACGATCTGGAGGAGGAAGCATATTAAAAATTAACGATTATGATTATAAATTAATAATTAAATTTTTTTTAAAAACTATTAAATTTTTTACGTAGAAATAGAAAAATAATGTAAAATGCATATCATTTCTGAGTAGCTTCATGTTCTTCTTTGTAAGGAATCATATAATTCACATTCTGAAATGCAAGTCTAAGAAGTCTTAAGATGTTTTATGGATTTAGCTCTATTTCTTAGGTCCTTACCTTATAATATAAATCTTTGAAGTAATTATTCTCTAAGTTTTTGTAATATTGTCTATATTAAGGATCCATTTTTTAGTATTCTGGAAGAAACATTACAATTCCAGGTTCAATTTATTTAATTTTCATTTTGAATTGATCTAAGAAATCTTATGCTGAGTTGTCTTCAACTTTAACTTCATCTTAGAGAGTTTTAGATCTTTAAATGGATTCTTCATCATCATGTTATGATTCCTTTTAATCATTATATTTTTTAATCTTCTTTTTAGGCTTAAGTTCTTCTGCTTTTGGATCATTTTAAATAAACTTTTAAAGTTCCTCTACAAATATTTTCATTTCATCAGACCATTTAAATTTTTAATCTTTGATCTTTTCTAGAAGACTTCTCATTTTATGATAATGAACCTAATTCACCTTTATTAATGGAGGATGTTCATTACACAATTTCATCTAAGTTGATATTTACTTTGATTCACTTACAAAATCTTATCCTTTTGACCATTTCTTTTATTTTATCTTAATTCCATTATTAGTTGGTTCATGACTATTTTTATTTAAAAATTCAGATTCATTATCGTTATCATTGTGTTCTGACTTAGTTGGATCCTTATAAAAACTTTAAAAGTCAAAATTATTATTGATTCTTTCTAAGGCTTCTATTAAAAATTTTGGGGAGAATTTTTATTATTTTCCATTTATTTCGTTTCTTAGAAACTCAGCAACTTCTTATTATATTGATTAAGGGGAGCTCTACTAGTGATTTCCAAACAGTTTAGTTAGGATATGATTATAGAGAGGCACATCGATTAATACATCCAGGTTTTATACTTACGCAAGTTATCAAAGGATGATAAGGAAGACTTTTATTATTAAAATACTTGCGTAGAGAATTAAGAGCTGTTTTCATGAATAATTTCTTTAATCTTTCTTCCTATGATTGATATTTGATTGGTTTTGGAGATTCTTATCTTGACATTTTATTTTAGATTTAATTAAAATTCAATCTTATTTTCTTTTCACTATATAAACCCCCTCAAATTCTATCATTTTTAATTCCTTTACTCAAATAAATACGAACTATGTTTTTTTTATTGTTTTAAATATCTTCAAATAAAAAGCTCTTACAAATAAATTACAAATTTAACTTTCTTTTACATTTATGCTTTAAAATATCTGAATTAATTTTAACTATTATCAACAACATCAAATTATAGATATCAAACCTATTATTTCTTCTATTCTCCTCCTTTTACAATAACATGTTATAATCATTAATTAATGCAATCGGATTGAGTTTCATAATTATTTTAATATTATTCCAAATTTTAGTAATTTGTATATATTATTGTAATAGATTAAGAAATTCTATCCCTCTTAATATTATTACAGTTCTTCAAGTAAAAAAGTATCATCATTAATGAAGGCTGTTAATAATTGGGTATCTAATTTTAATTATTTTTAAATTGTAAAATAAATTCCAGAACACTAATTTAGTTTCTTTATTCTTTTTGTTTTATTAGTAGTCATGTATTAATTAATACTTATTACTAATTTCATATGCTAATTTTTATAAATAATTTAATATTCTATAAATTATTCATAAATTCTATTAAAAGGAGTAATAATAACAATTCTCATTTCATGTGTTTCCTTTTTTAAAATGGAATTACAATAGAATCAATAAGTGAAATGTTTTTAGATTCTTAAACATATGATAAGGATAAATCGATCTGATAATTATGGATTGATTAAAAATAAACTAGAGTTATTTTTTTTCTACATTTTGAAATTTTGATTGTAATTAAGTTGGCATGTATTTGGACTCTTTATTTATTGGATTTTTTTACAATTTTGTAACAACGACGCTTAGTTTTCTGAATTAAGGTTTTTTTTTTTTTAAGAATATTGAATTGGTTTTATGAATTTGATGAGAATAGGAAGAAGGTGTAAGGGATATAATTTTTTTAATAATATGAATTTGTTTCTATCATTACATTTTGTTAATAATCAAGAAAAGTTTTTATTTCTATTAATAAAATAAATACTCTTGTCATCAAATTTAAATACATCTCTTATAATAATAAAAAATATTTGATTACATTTGCTATGGAACTTTGAAATTTGAAACACTCGTTATTATTCTTGTATAGAGTATCTCAATAAAAGAAGAAGTTAGAGGAATATCAAAATATTATTTTAAAAATGATATTGATAAATATTCTAACTTGCAAGATAATATTACTAAAGCATTAGGGGACCAAGAGAATTTATCCATAATTTCTATTGCTATTAAGGTTAATAAAAATTTTATGGGATATTAATATTGAGCTATAATATTGACAGAAATATCAAATTTGCGATTTTTTTATGAATTAAGTATATTCTTGGGGTATAAAAAATTTGATCAAACCTTATAGAAAGTCATCTCCTTGATAATATCTATATATAACTTTTAATCAAGTTAATCATGACTTAGAGAATATTTTATGTCTAAAGTTATCTACCTTCTATAAAGGTTGAATTTAGAATCCAAATAAAGCGATTACAAAGGAAACCTTTTCTTTTTTAGTTTGATTTCATTATTACTAATTCTTTTCCTATTGCCATGGAGTCTAAGATTATAATGACATCTATATTACATTATCAAATTTATATGTTTCAAAGAGTGTATTTTGAATGTGTAGAAATAATTTAATTAAGTAGGAATATTTAAAGTAGTATGAAATATAAAATATTTAAATTACCTTACATGTCATCTATATTCAAAGAATATAATATGAAGAACTGTCAGATAGATTGAATAGAATTATAAATTTGATAACTATTAATTCATAATCTAATTTAAACACAGATAAATGTTCTAATAACATGATCAAGAGCATTAAGAATAAGTTCTTAATATAGAGGAAATGAATTTATTTTGATATTTCTATAATGCAAAAATAAAAATAATAAATGAATTGTTTAAATTAGAATTAATATCATTTTCTCATAACATTTGTTCTTAATGTTCCATTATTTAAAATGGATGTAGACATGTTTTTAAAAACTGAAGGTTATTCATAAGCACCTGGGCCAGGAATTTTATCATTTTTGGTGAAATCAGATTTATTTCCATAACCAAGAGAGATCTTATTAAATCTTGAAGGTTCAAGGATTTAGGTTTTAATTTCATATGTATTGGAAGCAGGAACTTTTTCTTAGAATGTAGCTAATGGTTTGATTCTAGCTCCAATAGTGCAAGCAGGCTAAAAATAAAAGGAAATAGATTATATCAATTACCTTATTAGAACCAATGATTTATGAGACTTCATATGAGTTTGGACTAGGTCCTTAAAGAGTATGTGACATTTTGAATCTATCTCTTTGAGACCAATTTGTTTTTCTATATTATGTAGGTTATTTAGTTTTTTAATTAAAATAAGCATCTGGAGGTGGATTTTATTCAGCATTTCTTTAAACATACAAGGGACATATATATTTATTACCATATCCAAAACCAGTAGATCTGCCAGAAGTTCCAAGAGTATCAGGTATTGTATAATTGAACTCAGTTTTAAGAGTAGAGTCTTTATCAAATCTAAAATAATCAAATAATTTACCTCTAAGCTTTACTAATAGATACTTCAGGTATACTGTGTCTTAGTGAAGATGCAGATTAATACATTGAAGTACCTTTTCCTTATTCAATCAATTTATGTCTCAATTAAGATAATTATAAAGTTGATAGAGTAGATCCATTCAATGCAGAATTACCTGTAACTCCTTATGTGTTTGTATTACCACTTCGAACTTTAAATGATAATGCAAAAACATCTCCAGATTAGATAGGTTCTTAATTAAGTTACCCATTTTGAAGTAGTAATTTATATGTTTATTACATTTCAAGATTGTCAGGAAGGATTTAAGCTTCGTTATCATTTACTTTTATTGTTATAGGTTAATTTCCTTCAATAACTGGAACCAAAATATTAATTGGAGATCGATCTAAACAATTATTTTTAGATATAAACCTGCTTTAGTCACTAAATTAAAAAGAATGTCATCTTTTTATTTCAATTCAATTTTTATAGGTTATTCATCTTTTACAATAAATAACCTCATGTCTTATAATCTAATGCTCATTATTTATTATTAATAATTATCATAAATTCCATGATTTCTTTAATATAGCCTCGAAACTCTCATCTTATTGCACAGATGATGAAACATCCTAATATAATAGATAATCATTTTATACTTAATAAAATTCTCCAAATTCTTAAAATGGAATCACTCTATCAGGATTACCTTTATTCCAATTAGATACAAAATCTTAAAATACCTATCTTTCAGTCTTATAACCTTTTAAAACATCTGGATGTTCCTTTACATTGATTAATCGACCCATTGTTTCTAGAGTGACTTTCCCTGCTTTCTACTCAATTGATGCATATGCTCTTTAAACATAATATAATCGTTTTTCATTCATTTATAACTAATCATTAAATACTTTAATTACTCTGAATGCATCCAAAAATTCATTAAATTCAATCTTCCCATTTCCATTTTTATCAAATGTTTAGAATATCATTTTTGTCTCATCTTCAGACAGACTCAATCCAAAATTTCTCAATCCCCATTTGAAATCATTATACTCTACCTGTCCATCTTAAATAATATTATATAATAAAACTATTATTCTAATCCATTTCCATAAATACTTTAGCCAATCCTCTCAATCCATAGGCTCCCCTACTTGTAATTTATTATTTGACTCTAATCATTAAATTCTTAACATTTCTATTATCATCCATCACAGATTCATCAAATTATTCATTTTATTTTTTAGCTACCTAAAACTTCCATAAATTTTATGGTCTATATAAAAATTGATAAATACTCTTAATTTCTTAAAGGAATATCTATAGTTGTTCTACCTTCTTTTTCTGCTATTAAATTTTGAGTTTTATTTAAACATTAATAAGAATGTACAAAAACTTCTCTTTCTCTTCCAAAATCATTTTAATATATAATTTCATCACTAGCTAACCAATGTTAAGTAAATGAATGTTTAATTAGAACAATATCATCTGATCTAACTGGTTATCCTTCCATCTCAAATCTTATTTTAGGATCTGCATGTTCAAATTTCCATACTGTATTAAATACATCACTTTCTATTGCACAAACCTCTTATTTTCTTGATATCTTAGCACATCTTGTTGGTGTTTATGGAAGTGAATGTAGATAAAATGTTTTATTATTAGATATTCTAGGATTTGCAACAATTCTGAAATGTTATCCATAATGTAATAAATCATCTCCATAATAATTTGGTTCTTTTGTATAAGGTATTATCACAAATACTGATCTTACTGTTGGTTAAGATGTTTATGCAGTTGTAACATTGTATGCTTCCTCTCCTATTTTCAATCTCTCTTATATATCTATTGACAAAAACCCTTAAGTTTTCACATTCTAAATCATCAAATGAAATCCAAAATGAATGTAATCATCCTAAGGAAATGATAGAGATGCCAATCTTAAACTGAAATTTGTTTTTGTGTCTTTCACTATGCTTGCCAGTTATCCATTTTATCTATTTTTTAAATAGTCTTTCTTCCTATATAAATTATGCATAAATTATCACTTTGTTTCATCCAATTCCCATTCTTCAAACCAATTACCAATACGGGTCTAAAATTTATATTTATGATCGACATTATAATTGTGCATTTATTATTAATTTATTTATATTTCTATGAATACTATTTTAATTTATATGAATATTCTTATAATATATGTCAATCAAATACTTTTATGTTATTTTCAATAATTTATAAATTAACTTCTGTCATCTAATCACACATTTTTATTTATTCCTTAATAATATTATCAAATTGTTGATCACCTCTAAATTCTTAAACTTTATCTATTCATTTATCAAAATAAACAATCAAATTATGATGTTATACTAATTACTTTCACAAAATAATTTAAATTATATTCATTAAACATCATATTGTTTCTATAATAGAATAATTAAATAAATCATAATAAACAAAAAAAGATCATTATAAGTGGTGATTTTAATTGATAATCGTATTTAGAAACAGTTTCTAATTTTATAGAAATATTTAGAATGAAATTTACAAATAATAATCTTTTTAAAACCTTTAAAAATAGAAATAATTTAGAAATAAAATTAAACATAAATGATTTTATAAAATATAAAAGAAGTTTAAATGAATCTAAAAGCAATATGATAAAAATGAATTGATTTAGTAAATAATTTATTTATAATATGAGTTTTTTTATAGAAGAGTTATTTATCTGATATAGATTAATATTAGACATGAAAATAAATAAGTTTAATATAATATAAATGTATTTTGAATAAGAATGTCGAAAATTTTTAAGACCTCGAAGATTAGAATA
>CAJJDN010000064.1:340413-391478 GCA_905182985.1 Paramecium sonneborni
TAGAATAATTAAATAAATCATAATAAACAAAAAAAGATCATTATAAGTGGTGATTTTAATTGATAATCGTATTTAGAAACAGTTTCTAATTTTATAGAAATATTTAGAATGAAATTTACAAATAATAATCTTTTTAAAACCTTTAAAAATAGAAATAATTTAGAAATAAAATTAAACATAAATGATTTTATAAAATATAAAAGAAGTTTAAATGAATCTAAAAGCAATATGATAAAAATGAATTGATTTAGTAAATAATTTATTTATAATATGAGTTTTTTTATAGAAGAGTTATTTATCTGATATAGATTAATATTAGACATGAAAATAAATAAGTTTAATATAATATAAATGTATTTTGAATAAGAATGTCGAAAATTTTTAAGACCTCGAAGATTAGAATATTAAATGTTTGATTTGGGTAAGAATTAACAATAATTGAAGGTCCTGTTGAATTGTAACTAAAAAATGGTTTACTTTCTAAACATGAAATTACAATAATGAATCGTTAGGGTCATCAATTAGTATGCTCATTTTTTTAGATGAATCCAATAAATGATTGTTGTATAATCTATTGTCATGGTTTTAATGGTTGTCGAGTAGAAGGAGTAAAATATGCTCATATTGCTGCTCAATATAATCTAAATTTTTGTATTTTTGATTTTTAAGGATGTGGACATAGTTAAGGAGATTTTATTACATTTGGGTAACATAACTTATTTAAATAGTTATTTAGAATAGAATGATATCACATGCATTATTTTAGAAATTAAGAAGAGATTCTAATAAAATTAATTCATATTATGGGGTAGATCATTAGGAGCGACTACCATATAATTAAAGAAATAACCTTATGTAAGTGGTTACGTATTAGATTCATGTTTTACTGATCTTAATAAAGCTTGTGTAAAAATGATTTAAAAGTCAACTTCCTTTCCAAAATTGATAATTAAAAGTGTTCTTTATTTATTAAAAGGTATATTTAAATTTATAAATCTATTTAGGCAGAATTGAATCATAAGGCAATTTTAAATTTGATGATATCAAAATTTAAAGAGCTGACTCTAGTGTTCCAACTCTTTATATTTGCAGTGATTAAGATACATTAATCAAATCTAAAAATACGATTGGATTATATTAATAACATAATGGACTAAGAGACCTCATTAAGATTTAAGGAGAACATAATGATTCTAGAAGTTTATAATTGATTGATTAAATTTGTAATTGGTGCAAAGATAGATTCTAAATTAATAGATAAAAATCCTGTCATGAATCATCACCTTTAGAAATTAGAAAAAAATATTAATATTTAGCAGGAAGAAATAGTCTAATACGTACACCATCAGATATTATCTGTAAGTAT
Organism: Paramecium sonneborni; assembly: GCA_905182985.1. Classification (NCBI taxonomy): domain Eukaryota; phylum Ciliophora; class Oligohymenophorea; order Peniculida; family Parameciidae; genus Paramecium; species Paramecium sonneborni. The sequence continues at coordinate 341,780 of CAJJDN010000064.1, forward strand.
GATTAAAACAGATAAAATGTTAATCATTTATACACTTAATCTACTTCAGTGCTTAAATACAATAATCAACATATTATTCAACCAAATAAACTATACTTTTAAGAATCTCCTTAAAAAAGGATCATTTAATAACCAAAAATCTTAAAACAATAAATAAATTAAGATTTTGGGAACAACAACTAATTTATTCGTAAACCAATATTTGATTGACTTAATTAATTATTATTCATATATATCTAATCAAAGTTTGGGTTTCTCTATTACTGGAAGTCTTGATAAATGTTGTAATACCCCATGATTTGAGAGATGACCTACCTCATAAAAACTATCTGTTCCATCTTTTCCATTTAGTTTTTCTAATATTTCCTTCCCTCCTGGATGATATTCAGAAAACTCTGTTAAATCATACCATTTCCCAAATAACTAAACAATTATTTATTGCTTTTAATTATTCATAAAATTAAATAATTATATTAGGATTTTATAATAACGATTATTTTAAATTTCAAGATCACTTTTGTAATTTAACAATATTATCGTTATTAATAAATAAATGTATCTGAAAAAATTGTTCTAATATGATATTCATTTCAATACAACATTTTATGATTAAGACACACTAACATCAGTTATTTTGTTCCATAGATTATCTATGATTTTCTATTCATCTAAGAATTATCTAATTAATATTTTATAGTTTTCTTTCTTTCTATATTACTTAATGTTAAATTAATTAATTATTCTACAGTAATCACTTTTAATTTCATTCAATAACGAAATTTAACTTGATTTATAATACTTTAATATTTTTATAAAAAACTCTAAGGTTTTAAATTAACATCCAAAATGAATGATTGCATCTCAAAAATAATCAAAATTTTATCATAGATAATCACAAAATAAGAAAAAAGTCAATTTATTTTCCCATAAGAATTAATCCTCATCTTAAGTATACAATAATAATTTATGGCCTTAACATATATTTATGGAACTTATTACTTTTCATATTTAAGCATTATTATAGCCTTTGCTAGACCATAGATATATATTCCCTCCTCAATTTTAGGTTCATACATAACTCTTATAATTACCTTTGTATATATACTAAACTTTATACCTTTTCTTAATTTAAAGTATACTGGAATAATAGGTTAATTGCTAAAATGTGGAATGCTTAATTTTTTTTTTGAAATAACATCTGGCCCGTTTCAGATATTACCACAAATTTTAATTATCATAATATCATTACTCAACTCGCTTATACTTGAAGGAACATTAAATATATTAGTAGTAAACTTTTAAAAAATATAGCTTTCATTTATAGATGGAATATTGGTAATACTCAATAATGTAATTATGATTCTTTATAAATATAATTCTTCATAATTAGCCATTGAAATAATTGCTTATTCTATAATAAGCTTTTAAATAATTAATTTGATTTTCGGATAACCATCGATCTCAATAAATAACAAGGCTATTTTTCTAACTATTAATCTTTTTTCTTTATATTTGGGAATAATCAAGAGCTTAGACTTATTGAGTAACACTCTAATAGAAATTATTATGCTTCCTATTATTTATAGGATATTAATGAGATTATATGAAGAAGTATTTAGAATTTTTAAATACAATTATAAAAAAGGTATACCTATCTCAATTAATTAAATAATATCTTATGCAAAAGACATTGATAATTATTCTGAATTAAATATTTTAGCTCCTTCAAACATTTAACAGTAAATTATTTTTTCAACTATAAAAATTGCCTAAAATCTAAATTATATTGCATATATGGATCTTTTATCTATAAAAGCTAATAACAATATTCTATTAAACCTAAAAATAAATCTTATAATGAAACATTGTTTATAGAAAATTAGTTATGATACATAAAATCATACTAAACCAATTAATCATATCACTTAAATTGCTAAATAGCTAATAGAAAGTGAAAATTTAAATTTTTAAACTCAATCTCATATTATTGAACTTCTTCATGATAAAATTGAATGTATGAGATTATTAGTAGAGGAAAATTATATGTTATAATTTAATTATTTATTGGGATATATTGAAAAACTCTTAAAGATATAAAATTTATTAATAAAATAGTATGAAACCTTTCCTTGTGAAAGAACTTAATGTGCTTTAGGATTTTTCTATACAGAATTATTGAATGATTATTTAGCAGCAAATTCATTATATAGTATTTTAGCAATATCTGATGAAAAAATGAAAAAAATTGTTCTAAATTAAGATGTTTTTAATAGCAAAATGATTTATTTAATAACAGAATTTAATTAAAAGATGAGAGTAAAGTTTTCATCCTTTAATGCTGATTCATTTTTAGGTATTCCAAATGAATGTCTTGCTAATAAATCTATAGATGAATTAATTCCACCAGGAATTAGTGAAAATCATGATGAAATGATAGTAGATTTCCTAAAAAATGGAAAATCTAAATATCTTAGACAGTTACAAAATAACTTTTTATATTATAAATATTAGTAATATATGATAGAAATAGATTTTGCAATAGAAACTAATTTAATTAAAGAACTTAATTTCATTGTTTTTATCCAACCTACAATGAGTTAAATTTTTTCAATAATTTTAAATTTAAATTTAGCAATTGTTTGCATGAGTAGAGCATTCATTTAAGAATTAGAATTATAAGAAAGTATAAAATTATATTTAGGAATGAAGATTACTAAAATACTTCCTTCGTTTCCTCTTTCAATATCAGATAATCATTTCGTTGAAAATGCAGATATCTACTTTGACAATTAAAATGTGAGACATAGCTCAACTTCAAGAGGTTATCCATTTTACACTAGTTATTAAATTATAACAAAAAAATTAAATGATAGAATTGCATATTATTATGTTTAATTTGAGTATTTTAAGAAAAACTTAGCAAATTAGGTTTCATCTTGTAGTAATTCTATGTATACGAGTCATCATTAAATTTTGGATTATATATAAGATGATTAAATTAATGATATATGTAATGAAACACCGATAAAAATTCCAATTGAAGATGATGTAAAGCGATCAAATGGTTAATAAATTTATGAAATTTAAGAAGGCTTATGTTCAGAATAAAGCTAGATAATGAATGAATTTAAGTTTGAATAAACTAATATTAAAAGTACATTTAGATTTAATTAAACACTATTAGAGTAAAAATTTTATTATAATGTGCATTAAAATCCATCAAAAGTATCAAATCATTTAAATTCTCAAAAATATGAGAGTTATTAAAATGAAGAAGATGAAAAGAATCATAATTTTGATAATGTCTAATCTTCATAAATTTCTGCTTTTTAAGGTTTGAAAAGATCAGAATTTTATAAAAAATATGATTTATACTCTAAAATTAAATTTTAAGTCGGAAATTCGAAATACCATAAACTTTTTATTTTTTCTTTTACTTTAAGCATTATTTCTTAAGTCATCATTTAATCAATTGTAAAATTTTAATTAATTTTAGCAAATAGCCAAATTAAATATCAATTTGTAGCTTTTAGCTACTGATATAGATTTATTATAAATAAAGAATCTAGTATATTAGCCATTTGAATCCTTTTTATTAACTAGATGGGCTCTATTTAACTATATTTAAATGTAAATAACAGGAGAAATCACATAATAAGAATTTGACTATTTGATAGAATTTCCTAAATAGAATCTAAATCTAGGATATGATTAATTAGATTCTAATTTGAAAACAGTATTAGATAGGATTAGTACTTAAGGATTTTTCGAAGATAAATCTCTAGAAATTTATGTTTATATTTATACTGGATAAGGTGAAAAATTTAATTTAACAATAAGGAATAGCATATAAATTTTATTAAATTATTTATATGAAATTAAGATGAGATATTAGATTGAGGGAACAATTGTTTCTGATAGTCCATATGTATATTATTCTTATAAGAATTATTTATCAATGAAATAAGAATTTAGTTTATTAAATGAATAAATTTTAAATAACAGTATTACAAAATCAGAGTAAGAGTAATCTTAAGAAGAACTTATTTTTTTAATTGCAATTGGTATTGCTTTTATTTAATTTTGTTTATCTTTTAATTATTTTATTTAAATTTAGAAATAGATTAATAAATTTTATTCTATTATTTTTAATATGGATACTTATTTTACTTTTGAAGATATTACTCGATTAAAGTTTATTTCAGGTCGTTTGAATAAAAATGCAAATGCATTATTCAAATTTTAATTAAATATTGATTATAGGGAAAAGGAATTTTAGTCTAAATCCTTAATCTTGAATTCAAAGAAAAAAGCAATTCATAGACCTTATTATTTGAAATAGTACTTTTATTATTATCTGTATTTTATTTTTGTTTTAGTTTTAATAATTGGAAATGCTTTATTAACTTATGGAGAATGTGGAGAGTATTTAAGTAAATATCCAGAAACAGCTAAATTTTACAAAGCTATTTCAGATGTTGGAACAGATATACCAACAATGTATGCTTAAAGAGATATTCTTTATAATATTGGTATAATAGCTCCATTTTTAAATGAAACTGAAAGAGCCTAAATTTTATAAGAAATTAAAGATTCATTAAATAGAACAGATAATTTTATAACAATAGATTTTAATTTAGATAAGTAATTATTTTTATAATCATCTAAGTTTAATAATTTCAACAGAGTTTAAAAAGTATTATCAAAAAGTTTAAGAAGAAAATCTTTGTTATTATCTTCCAAATTATTTTAGCAATAAATCAGAATCTATATGTCCTTAAATTATGGATTAAAATATGGAGAGGGGTTTATTTGGATTATTAATATATATATGTAATTTTATAAGTAATGATATGGCTATAAATCATTTTACTAAAAAATTACAACAAAGCTATTTAGAATTGGAGGGTGCATTTTTGGTTTCTTACATTATCAAAGATATAAATACTTACTTTCACTCAGACTTAGAAACAGAGACTTAGTCTTATATCGATAAAATCAGTGTATAATTACTTATAGATTATTAAAATAGGTGCATAATGTAGTCATTCTTATATTTTTATGCATTTTAATACTAATTACGTTAACGAAGATCAACAATAAATTAATCTACAAATTATATTTGGCTTAGAGAATTCCATACTTGATGCCAATAAAAACAATTGTATTAAATGATGGATTCGAGAGAAATTTAAGATAACTTATGCACAATTGAGAATTAAAATTTTATATTTAATTATTATTTATTTATTTATTGCATTAATGTTAATTCGAAATATATCCAGTTATTAATAAATAGAATTATTAGGCAGAATCACATTTTATAAATATATACTGATATTTATGTGAGATTATTTTAATATTTTAATATTATAAGAATTTTAAATAAACTCAAGAAGTGAAAACTAACTAAATTGTTTCTAAATCAAAATCATCTCTCATTATTTCAGCTTTATCAATAAATAATGTGTTTGGTAATTCAAAACTAACAATTGTTTAGTTTTATGATTAAGAACGAAAGATTTATAATTATTTATCATTACCTCCTAATAATTTAATTAATTTTTGTGACGCTGCTAAACCTAATTTACAATCATCAATTCTTTTGAAATTGATATTCTCATCTTTTAAGCCACATCCATTATCAATCACCTGAAAACGAATATTCTCTTCATAATTTTTAAGAACGATTTAAATTATTTTCTAAATTTTTTAATTTCTATTATCATATTCATAAGATTTGATTGAATTGTAAATAATGTTAAACAATAGTTATTTCAACCGTCTAATTAAATTATATATAATTACACCTGACATCTGTTATTATAATTTTATTAGTTAAATTTTCATTAAATTAAATACTTATTTTCTTCATAATGACTATCTCATCATATTGAAAATAATTTAATAGCAATGTAATTGTTTAAGTTATATCGACTCTTTTTTTTTCAAGCTCAACAACATCATTAATTGAAAACACTTCAAAATAATTAAAATTATTTTAGGTTATTTTCATAAATTGAAATTATAATTAATAGATGAATTAACTTATTTATGAATTTTTTGATCCTTTTTCTGAAACTTCTGATAAACCATCATCAACACTATCTTTGTATGAGCAAATAGAATTTGTTCTTTTTATAAATTATGTGGTTTATCTGCTACTTCTTTAAATCTCAGGAATTTAATTTTATTATTGATTTACCCATCTATGAGTCTTTTAAATTAAATCAGCTTAAATTTGTAGAAATTTTATAGTTGAATTAATTTTTTGTATGTTTTTCAGATTCATTTTAATTTGTTTAACTTATTTTTCTAAATCTCTAAGAATAACAGCTATCACTTAGCGTTAAGTATTATTAACTTCCTTTTATAAATATTAATTATACTTCTTAAAAAAAACTAATTTAAATATAAAAATTGTAATTCTGTTTTTTGCCATTATATTTTGCATATAAAATTTTTCTACTTTTTAGGTTAGATACTTCTAAAGAACCTTAAACTAATTAAATAGCAGATATGCCTGATATAGATTTTTCAATAAATGCATCCATCATAACTACTGATTATTAAGCAATTGGTGAACTAATAACTAAGTTTTCTTCCAATCCTCTTTAATAATTTATATCCTAAAATTTTTAGATATTAACATTTAAAGTAATCCATTCAAGAAGACTTTCTTATTTCTTTTCTTAATTATTGGATTCATTTAATTTAACATTTAATTCATTACTTACTTTCAAATCTTTAAATAAAGAAAGTAATTGACATTTATTATCTTGTAAGAATTTCAACATTTAATAATTACTTTATGCTTGATCAATGCTATTTTCTAAATCATTCGTACTAAAATAGAACTTGCTTATGTAATCTTCACTCTATTCTATAAATTAATGCCAAACTATATTTTAAGTTGGTGGTTATATCTCCACTTAATTCTTAATTTAATGTTTTGATGCTTCCTATCTACTTATTGATTCTACTTCTTTTATATTTAATTCTTATGCCTCGTATTTTCTGGAGATTAATTTGTTTGTAGATCCATTTAAATTAGTCTTATTTTAAGAATTAAAGTCTTCTATTTTCAATTCTAATAGCTTTATTGTTTAACGGTAACTATGATACTAAGTAAAAAGTATCATTATTATTAGTATTATACTTGAACCTAATTGCTCCTCAAAATAATAAATTAATAAACCAATAAGTACACCCAATTATATTATTGCTTTTCCTATTTCTACTATTTCATTTATCCATTTAAAACGAATCATACTCATATATTATCCATTACTATAACCAAGACTGTACAACCAAATAATTGTTTAATCTTTGTTGATATTTTTGATAAATATCATTCTAACAAGAGAAAGAGACCAAAAAAAAAGAGGCGTATAATCTAAACCTTCATATTTTCAATCTCATACCTTATTTAATCCCAAATTTATATTTTGATTATATGAACTTTGCTATTCCAACCAGAAATAATAAAGCAATACTAAAATATTATAATGTATCCAAATCTTATTGTAAATAAATTTCTAATCCGATTGAAACAAGTGATATCCAATAATCTAACGATGCATCTATTCTCTTCAGAAAAATGTTTGTTTATCTATTCATTAAATTAAATAATTATAAATTTATTCCAAACTTAACAAGTCCTGACCAATCTATAAACCTATTTTAATCTACTCTACACTATTCTCAACGAAATGAATATTTATATTGTTTAATTTAAAACGTTCTTTTCTAATAAATAACTTGAATATAAAAAAAGGACAAACATAATTAAACTTCTTATTTAATTAAAAAGAAGATATTTTGCTCATTTCATCAAATATTATTATTAATAATTTATTTTAGATACATTTTTTATTTATATAAAACACAATCACTATCATAAATTAATTAAATTATCTCTTATCATATGTTTAATTATTAAAGATAAATAAATAAAGTTTATTGGTTTATAATTTAGGATTAATAAGAAATTAATCTAAAATTATCTTAATTAAAGAATTAGAATAAATTTTCAAATTAGAGTAGATATTCACAATTATTTTTATTGATATTATTTTATAAAAAGTACTTCATTTCATATTGTTTTAAAATAATAGTAGAATTTGTAATTATAATCATTCACCTTCACAAAAATTCTCTATGATATTGATTATAATCTAGAGATTAATCAAAAATAATATATATTTATTTTTTCATTTTTTTTGCATCCAATCGATATTATATCTTATAATAACCATTAGATTACCATAAACTATTTATCAATGCAATGCGATGATTAGTATTATAGATTTAATAAGGAACATAGTTTATCATCTATATTTTTTTTCTATTTTATATTTTAAAACTTAAGTTTATTTTCTAGTTTTAAATGAATATTAACTTATTTATTAAATTGAGAAAAACAATAATTTATATTAAATTTTAACTTATTTTTGCTGGTTTATCCTTAATATTGAAATTTTATTGTAAAAAATTATTTTCTACCTTATTAAATAGGTTTAGAAAAAATACAGTTTACTAGAATTAGATTTTGATCTACTCCTATAAACAATTTTGAAAAAGTATTAGAATCACAAATCTCTTTGGTTTTCTCTACAATTCTAATCTTTAATCTTTTAAATTTGATAAGAAAGATTTGGAATTATCTATAAATGTAAACTTTAATATATATTTTAAACCAAAATTTATTTTCATATTCAATAACTCATCCAAAAATTCTATATAATTCTATTAAAAAAGAAAAATTGATCCCATCCTTATTAAAAATTAATAATTTAATCTTAAACTGACTTCTATTCTAGATAATTTATAGATATATAATGCATCTTATATAAATAATTTTGGATTTAGGATTTATTGAGAAATTTTTCTATTTTTTCTTTATCAAACACCAAAAGTCAAAAAGAATTTTTATGTCAAATTATAATCATAATTAAAATTTTCATTTGACAAATTCACTTGAGTTAGTTTGATAATTCCAAATTTATTACTTAAATTAAAAATGTCATAAAAAATTTAAAATGTAGTTTTGAAAAAAAATAATATAAAAAAACAAAATTAGATTAAATAATAAATGATTTTTCATTCAAATCCTATTTGATAGGAGTAAATATATCCATTTTAATTCCCATAATAAAAAATATTTTTTTTATTTTTAAAAAAGCAAATGCAAGTTATTCCATTTATTTTTCTCTCTTATGATTTTATTTTTTGGTTAACCAGGAGCTGGACATGGACTCGCTAATTTTCTTATAATAAATGAATCTCATATTCATCTATCTTATTAAATTAGGATGCAATTGAAATAATTTTTTAATTTGTAGATAACAGTAGTTTTGTTTAGTTATTATAGCTTAGTAAATATAATTAGTTTTCTTGACATCCTAAAATAAAATTTTCATTAAATTAAATTTCTTAAAAAATTTTAGATGAATCAGCATCAAATCTTAATTACCCTCTTTGATTTTATGTTTGAGGATCATATATAGAAATAGTTCCATTTTAAAATCCGATGAATAGATTGTTTTCAATCTTCTTCAATTATATTACTGGAAAATCAATTATTTATTTTAAATCTTATTCCCATTATGTTATGATTTAATTAAAACTTATCAAACTTGCAAATATTTTTTTTGTATTCTTTAAATAATATATGATATTTATTCCTTTATCTTAAATTTTAGAATAACTAAATGTGTCTAAGTGATTCTTTTCAATTATCTCATCAATTTAGCATAAATTTTTGAGCTCATTATCAAAAAGAATTAAATTTTAATTTGTTTGAACTAAAATTTAATCATTTTTTGTAATTCTAAAATCAATAATTTTTTATTAAAATTATTTTTCTACTTTTTTCAAATTTTTCTGAGATTTATAGTTAGTTATTAAATTAATATTATTACGTTCATCTAAATAAATTAATTTATTGGCATTTATAACTTCAATTTTTAAGATTGAATTATTTCCTGCTTTAAGTTCAAAAGATTTTTTGAAAATCTTTTATTTTTGTTCAATTTCCAATTTAAAGTTAGATTTTTTCATTATTTCGAAATCATTTGATTATTATGATTCTTGAATTTAAAAATCCTTTTGATTGACTTAGAAATTAATTTTATTTTTTTCAGCTAAAGCTTCAGGATCATTTTAATATTAAGAATTAATTGGTTGTTGATCTTATTAATTAAAAGAATAGGCATTTTTTTATTGAATAATCTAATAATTTGGATGTTCTATGGAAATAACATTATTATCTTAAATAAATTGTTAATCATCTTATCCAAAAGCAAGTTATTGTTTTAATGTAATTTAGATATTTTTTTCTAATTCCTTATTTTTTTTTAAAGAAAGTTTTTAATGTAAATTTAAATTTTCATTTGAGTCTATAATGCTAATTTATTTATCTTGCTTTTCTTTAATAAGAATCGGTTGGGTATCTATAAGTTATGATAATTTTTCCTATTATGTTTTTAACCAAAATTCTCTTGTTTATTTAATAGAATTATCTATACATTCAATGTATTATTTCAATTGTTTATCTTATTATAATTCTTTTAGTGGTGTAAGAAATTTATATGCAAATCTTTGTTTAATGTTTTACAAAAATTTTGGACTGTTAAAATGCTCAAGTCTCTCGATATATTATTTAATTTTTAAAAATTCATCATTTTTTGCTTAAACAGACTATTTTACTTCCAAATAAAATTCCTAAAAATTATTAAAAGTTTTTTCAAGATTTTGAATGGTCATATCATCATTTTTCTCTTTTTTTTAAATTAATTAATTTAAGATATCTATGAACTTTTTTTTAGGTATAATCTAATTTTTCTCCTTTGATTCATGATATTTATCAGATTCAAAGCATTTTTAACAAATTTCAGCTGGACACCTTTCATCTAAACAAATAAATTAAATCACTTGATTATGAAGATGACATATTTAATTGAAATGCATTTTTAAATAAATACTAATTAAATTTATGGAAAAATTGTTTAAAATATTATTATTTTACATTTTTTCAGAAAATTTAATAATAAATAAAATTAAGTGATTATATTTTAATTATTTTATGAAATCAAATATGATGAGATATAAAATTAATAAAATGAAAATGATCACATTTTTGTGAAATATATTGTGCTAGAAAATAAATTCTTCTTATTGAATCAAATTATTTTAAAATTCTTCGTAATTTATGAAAATCAAGTAATCTATAATAATCATTAAATAATATTATTGGATCCCATAATGATATATAATACGACATTATTGTATGAAAAATAAATAATAATCTTGCCTACTTGAAAGATGTTGAAATTTAGAAAGCAGGAAGTAATAGATAGTTTTTAAATTAGAAAAACAATAATTAATGTTTTTGGATCATAATAGTAGAAATATTTAACATTCAATAGAGATTTTAGATATTTTATAGTTACAAGCAAATCTAAAACATTAGAACGAATTATGATGCAACTAATTTTAGTTAGTTATTAATAATACATAAATAAATATTTACTTTGAATTTTTAGATTATAACTTTTATCATAATAATATTTTTCAACTAACCTTTAATCCAATATTGATTAATTTTAAAATATCCTAAGTAGAATTTGAATTGGTTAGGACAACTGTCTTGGCAAAATTGATAAATGGCACTCTATTGCAAAAACTAGATTTTTGGTAAGATGAATTTTATTTCTATAAATTACAAAAAATAAATAATTATTTATAAGTAATGTAATAGTTAAGAATTATATAATAAAATAATTCAGATTCAGAAAGGAGCGAATATATTAAAGATTTATATAAATAAATTAATCGTTTTACCTTTTAACCAGGTTCAGTAAGTAAAAATTAGATTTAATAAGAAAATGGCATACATACATAAAAAATATTAGTCATAAGTTATTTATGTTAATTTCTAGTCTTATATTCATAGGCAATTTAATCTTGTCTTTGAAATATCAATTTGATTGCAATTATATATTATTTGTTAAGAATCAATGATAATCTAAAGAAAAGAGCTTATACTAAAAATATATATTTACATAAAAATATAAGGACAAGCAAAAATAATTAAAGAGAAATATCACCAAATTTTTAGTTTTGCATTATGCTAAAATTTTAAAATAAAATTAAAAAAACTTTAACAAGGGCAAAGATTGGTTCTAAATTATGTGAGTTATTTTAAAATTAGAGTAATTATGTTCAGAAAATCACAATTTCCTTAGTTTTATATTGATAATTTTAGAAATCAAAGAAATATTTAGCTAATTTAAAATAATTCAGAATAAATAAATATTAAAGAAATAGCATTAATTTCTTATGGTTATAATGATATTTAAAAGAATTTAAGAGACAATGAATATTATACATTTATTGATTGTACTATAAATACATTTATTCTTCAAACAATATTCTTCTTTCTAATCATCCATGTACCCTAATCATTTTATTTTAACTCAAAATTGATTAAATCTTATTTAGTTTTTCTTTGAAATAATTCAATAATATCTAATAATTCTTCTTCACTTTTAATTGTGGCTTTTACTTTGGGAAAGTTTAATAACAATTTACATAGCATATCTAAATTATAAATAATAAATATTACATTTTTCTGGGTCTGAAGCAGAATGTTATAAAATAAAATTATCTTTTGAATAGTTTTTATCACTGTAATAATAATTAATTTATTAACCAATACCGAATGGATCAATGACTTCTTTTTATTATTATTTGATATTATTTGTATCATTATCACATTAATTTTATATTTATTATTGTTATTGATTTGAAGTATTATCAGCATCTTGAGATAATACTTTTATAGCCGCTTTTCTAGTTTGTGATGAAATTGTTGTAATGTTAATTTACAATTCTGAAAATTCACTATAATAAATAGAAATGATTTCATTTCTTTTTATCTAAATTTTTAATAATTTTTCTGATAAAATATTTTCTTCAACTTTTCCAGATAATAAAGTACTCACTGTAGGTTGACATTTTTCAATGTCTAGATAATTGTACTTAAAAAGTATTTCATCATTTTTTTCAATTAAAGTTGGATCTTCTTTTAAGGTTTTAATAGATAATTTTATATATTCATTTAAAGGTGTATTAGATTTTGTTGAAATTTATTAAGTTTATTACTTTTCTTTATTTTAATCTAAAGGAATTTATTATCTATCAATTTGTAGTGTATTAAATTTTATAATTGATTTTTGTTATTGAGATTTTTACTATTCAGTTTATTTTTACTATTAAGTTTATTTTTACTACTCATTTTATTTTTATATACCTTTAGTAAATGTTTTTTTCCATTCTTCTTATTTATTTTTTATTTCTTCTTCTGGTGATTGTATTTTTAATGACATTTTGTTAACTGGTTATGATTTTTTAATGGGTTTATCTTCAGAAGATGATTCTGATTCTGAAACAATAGATTATATATTAGGTTTTGCTTACTATTCATTTATTTATTAAGATTTTTGTTAAAATTAACCAGGTCTAGCAATTAAATTAGATTTTATTTATGATGTTTTTTAGTTTTAGTTTTAAATTTATGGTTGTTTTTTTTAAACTTGTACTTATTCCTCTTCACTGCTATTTTCTTGAATTTATTACTAAAATTAATTTTATATTTACTTAATTAATTTGCTTCTATCTTACTTTTATCTCTTTTTATATGATTTTATTTTGTTATCCAATTCCTTCAACAACTCTATAATATATTAAAAAATTTTACTCGATAATTTCTCCATTTATTACTAAATTTTCTATAAGCTAATCATTCAAAGCTCTAAATCCTTAAATCAAAATTTAAGGACTTTTTAAATTACAACTCTTTGATAATTAATTGCATAATTCTTCTATTGTCTATTAAGGCTTGCTAAATAGTAGAATATTTTCAGTTGTATTATTCTGATGATGAATAATTAATTTAAGTCTCATAATAATTTTATATAAAAATTATAGTATAAATTTAATATCAATTTTTTTATGTTTTCTTTTGAATGTTTTTTATAATAGTTTGTAATTTAACTCTTTCTTATTCTGGATTTTCAATTACATCTGATTCCAATATACTTTCAATTTATGAACTGAATTCTTTATCAAATTCTTAATCCTTTTTTTTATAATTTTTTTTTTCAGTAAAACTTTAAAGTAATTCATTTTATTCTATAACTTGTTAATACATATCTTAAAGCTTAGCAATCTCTTTTTATTTCATTTACAATCTTTATTCATAGTTTTCTAACATATCTTTTTCAGGAGTCTTATATGAATCTCTAAAAGAATGTGATATTGGTTTTTAATTTTATAACTAATATTTAATCAATATTTACTTATTATTTATACATTTTAACTTGTGTTTCTAATCTATTAATCTTCTCATGTTAGAATTATATACTTTATTATTACTACTATTCTAAAATCTCCATCTAAACTATATTTTAATTTAATTGATTTAGTTATTCTTATAAATCAGAATTCTCATTTTATAAGGATTTAATTTATGAATTTTAAGTTTCAATTTATTATTATTATCTTCTCTTGTTATCTGACAATTAATTAATTTTTAGTTCTAAATTTTTTATTTCTTCTTAATAATTATATTCAATTTAATAAAATTATCTATCAAGTGATTACTTTTCTTATTATAACTCTCTGAATTATAAATCTTTTGATTATTAAATTATATTTGTTTAGGCTAATTATTCCTATAAATCTTAGACTTAAAGTTCTTAAGCTTTTACTGTTGATGTTAATTAAATCACTTCTTATTCTAATTATTTTACAAGGCTTTTCTAATATCTTAACTCTTTGTTTGATGTTTCAATAGCAGCCAGATTTGAATTGTTGACTTAATCTATTTAATCTTGTAAACCTTCATTTATAATTTTCATTTTTTCGATTTCTCTATTGTATTTTTTCTTTTCTTATTAATGATTCTAAATTTATTCAATATAATCCTCAATTATTTATTTTTAATTATTAGCTAATTCTTCCTGTTCTTAATATTTAACTTAATTTTATTTATTCATTTCTGTTTATTCTTCAATCAATTACTTTAAATTTTCAAATTCATCTTAATAGTCTTCTAATTATTTTTTAAATCGTTATTCCATTGATTTTAAAGTTAATTAATATGAATTTTTTTCTTTTATAACTTAAAATTAATCCTGATCTTTATTATCAATTTATTACTATAAATCTTTAATTTAGGATATTTATAAAATAATCTCTTAATTTTTTTAATTAATAGTTGTATTAAGTTCTTTAATTAATTATTTTTATGCTAATAATTCTTCTTCAGCTTTATTTTAATATTCTTCAAATTCAATTTGTAATTAAATTAACTAATCATTATTTAATTATTTTAATTAGTTTTAGTTTTAAATTTCTTTAAACAAATTTTAGAATCTCTCAAATTCTTCTTATTATTTTAAGAATTAATCTTTATATTATTAATCCAAAAGTTATAATTCTTAATTTTATTAAGTTAAAAACAAAATTTCTGTTGAATATTTTTTTTCCATTTATAAATATTACTAATGATTAATTTCTAATTCTTGACCCTTATTCTCCAATTAAATTAATAAATTTTGCTTTGTTTACTAAGTTTCTAAAATATATGGTTAGTATACCATCTTCTAAATTTTTATTCTAATTGATAAGCAATTGCAATTGATCATCTTATTACTTAATTGTTTATTTTAATTAAGCAATCTCTAGATAGAATTATTTCATATTTTTAGACTCATGAGAACTCTTATCTTATTGTTTCTTTGTTAATTCTTAAAGTTCATAGTATTCTAAATATTAAATGAATTAAATATACATATATCTTAATCTTTTAATTAATTATTTAACAGCACAATTTTATTCTTAAGTTATGATATTTCTGACTTGAGTTGACCTATTTCATTCTCTTAATGAAGCAAAGCAGTTTATTAATCTTAAATTTTCTATTAAGTAGCTCTTGAAACAGATGTTTTTTCAGGAGTTGGATGATTTGATTCCTTCAGTTGAGTATTAATTTCATACATTTACTCTAATGTTTCTTCGAGAAGTTATTTGATGATTTCTATTTGAAGACTTAGTAATATATAATATATAATACCCATCTATATTTGATATCATTTATTCAAAATTTTCTAACAAATTTGTGAACAGTCCTTTTATTTATTGCATTAATTAATTTTATTATGGAATTCAATTTGATCCATTCAAGAATTCCCACTTTAAAATGTATTATATAATCTAATAATAAATCAATTAGAAGCAGAAAGTTCCTTTTAGAGATATCGAAATCCATTAAATGAATTTCATAATAAAAGTGAATCAAATTCATTTGAACATAAATAAACTGACTTTCAAATACCTATTAATTAATATATGTTTATAGCTTCAACACCTATATATCCAATATTAGGTAATACTGTTATTAAATATTAGGTGAATAAAAGTATGAATTGATTGATTAATCAAATTTTTTCCTTAAAAATAATAATCAAGTAGAATTAAATAAGAATGAGAAAGAAGCAGACTATAAGTTAAATTTGACTACTTATGGATGTAAAAAGATATGCTCAATTGATTGTTTATTAATTGAAAGATATTTCAATCAAAAATATTGGGTATGGAAACATTCTATATTAAGATATTTTAAAATGCTAACAAAAGCTACAAACTTGATTAAAGCAAAAAGACTAATGTAGAATGGCTTAAAGAGAGATTATAACATCGTTATAGACCTTAGATTTATGAGGTTTTTGTGGAAATAATAGAAGGAATTCTAAATGAAGGATAATTATTGATGAATGCTCGTAAAGAACCAATAAAATTGTCTAATTAGAAAGTATTTTAAAATTTAGAGAGACAAATTGGTAAAAGTGTAAAGTAGGAGAAAAGTTTTGATAATTTTCTTTTGGAGATACAGAAAGTAATTGCTGAATTTATATTTACTAATCTAAATTGATGTTATAATATAGTATTATTTTTTGATAAATTAATTTTAATTATATAAATAAATATAAATGTTAAATTAGCATTTTTGTGAGATTGATGATGATAGTAAGAGATTATGAATTAATAGTTCAGTTTCTGATGCTACTTCATATGAAGAATCTATATAAAAGAGATGTATGACTGCACCTCCAAGACCATTAACTGATTTGGAGGAATTTAAGAGGTAAATAATAAAAAATATAGTCAGATCAGATGAATTTGAGGCATTAGAGAAAGCATATAGAAGTTAGAGTTAATTAATTTAGAGAGATTATTAGAAATATGATTTAGATAATCCAGAAGGATAACATAGTTGTAAGAAATTTTTGTACCATCTTGAAAATATGTGTAAAGTATTTGATAACTATAACACTTAGGTATATAAAGTGACAGCAGTTTCAAGAGATTATCGTGACACATTTTCAAAAGCTTATAAAATATTATATACAGAAGGTGAGTTGTGTTACTTGACTGAAATTTTAGATAGTGCTTAAGAAGGTAAAAATATGAGATTGAAGAGTTAGGTTTTCCTTATTTATGGGTTAATTCTGAGAAATATACATTTTCAACTGATGTTTTGGATGCAGGTGTAAGATTGGTTGAGGCTTTTTATAAGGTTTAACATGTAATCAGATATACATATTCTGGCACAGGATAAGAAAGTCCTGATTTCTCTTCTTCTAAATTGAAAGCTGAAATTCAATTTTTGTTAGAGAATTTTGATATTATATGGGTTAATTTCGAAAAAGTATTTTATATTTCTAATCAAGTATTATGTCAAAGAGTTGATGTAGATAGAAGCAGAAGCTAGAAGATATATATTAAGGGCAATAGAAATAGATAAAGAAATGATTTCTATTGAAGTAAGAGAGAAATTGAAGGGAAGAATCCTTGTGACTTCTGATAATTATTTACAATTAAAAGCTTAAGTAACTCACATACTCAAGCTAGTTATGCAAAGTGATAGCTAAAATTAATTCCGTCGCTAATGTTGAAGGTAAAGGAAGAGATGATCTTGGTGTAAATATCCTACTTGAAGCAGAAGGTATAACCAGAAGAGTTACTAGAGAGTAATCTTAAGCAGTTAGAAATCTTGCTGATAGTATCAAAATCAAGTAAACTAATTATAATAGTTAAGTTTTCAAAAGTTTAGAGAATAGATGAGAAAATATGAAGGTAATATTGAAATGGTAGATCCTCAATTAAAAAATAATTAAGAATTAGTTGATTTATTGGTTGAATATGAAACTTAATGGGAAAAAGGGTTGAATTATCTACTAGATCCAAAGAGATATACTTAACTTATGTTATTTTCTCATATTATTGAAACATCAGCTGAAAAATATTAATAATTTAAAGAACAATTAGAATGTAGAGATAGTGATATTTTTGTGGCAATACCATGTTTAATAATTTTAAAACATCTTGAAGATGAAGATCGTAATATTTGTCTTTATTTCTTACCTATGTTAAATGACACTACCTCTAAACTTCATTAATCATTTCTAATCCTGAAATAAGATTTCTAAATGTGGAGAAGATAACATTCTAAATCATATGAATACTATAACATGATAGAAAAACTGCTCTTAGGAATTCCATAACGATAGTTCTCTGAATAGGAATCTAATCTAATTGAAAAGATGATGTAGAAAATTAAATTTCTTTCTATTGAATTATAAAGATATAATGCTATTGAATGGAATTCTTTCATTGATGCTGCAATAAACAATAATTGATTTATATAAATATAATTCTAATTAATTAAGACATTTATAATTTATATCTATATTATATTTTATTTATGTCTCATCTATCTAACTTTTTTGCAATAAAAACTTTCTCAATCTCACCAAATACTTCATCAATTGAAGATTCTGTGTTTATCTCAATAAGTCTTTCATCTTTCTTAAACAATTGAATTATTTAGTTTGTTTAATTATTTAATACTTCAACTTTTCTCTAAATACTTGCTTAATCTTTCTTAGCTTTATTATTATAATATTTTAATTATTACCAACATCTGCAGCAATCCTTTTATCAAGTACTTCTTAAGAACATGCAAAACACATTATATATTTTAATTTTATTGGATTATTTGTTTAAGCATACCAAGCATTCAGATTATCTTAATTTCTTGGAAAACCATCTACAATGAATTTTCTCTATAAATAAAACAAAAATAATTACAGCTTTTGATTAATTAATAGCAGCTAGTATCAATTTTACAATCACTTTACCAGGAATAGGTTAATTATTTTTTTAACATTCTTTTATGGTTTATGAATCTTAGGTATTTTTTTTAATTTCATCTCTAACTAACATTTTAGTCGAAAGATGTTAGAAACCAAATCTTTTTGATATTCTAGTTGATTAAACTTATTTTCCTGTTCCTGGAGCACCAATCAAACCTATAACATATTTTCCTTTTTAAGGTCTCTAACCATTTTATGTAACTGCCAATCCTCTACTTTTAAATTCCTTCTTAACATTGGAATATACAACATCAACTAATTATTCTGAATTTATAACCTTTAATTTATCTAATTATATTTAATATATTACTTTAATCTTTAAATATTCCAAGAACAGGCTTAGTTTCAGAATGGAAAGTATTCAATCTTTTTTTAATTGTTTCTTCATTATCATCTGCTCTTCCTGATGTTTTAGCTCTTTCTAAAAGTCTTTTTGTCATTTCATCATCAGAACATTCAAAGTAAAGTAAACAATTAACATCAACTAAAGGAGCTAAAATTTTATTCCAAGAATCTATATTTTCTTAATTTCTAGGAAATCCATCTAATAAATATTTTCCTCTAAATTATCTCCTTAATAATTCCTATTATTTATATATAATATAAATACTTTTTTCATTAATTTAACAACAAGATCAGATGGTACAAGTTTACCTGCTTCCATTATTGATTTTAATTCTGCTTGCATAGGACCTTCTTTTTTTTGTTCTTCTCTTAATAAATCTCCTGTTGATAAATGTACATATTAAAATTCTTTTGAAATACGGACACATTAAGTTCCTTTACCTGAACCAGGTCCTCCCTTCAAATTTAAATATTGATTACTAAAACAAATAAAACTTCAGGTCGTTTTTATGCCTAAATTCCTTTATTTATTAATGCTTTTTTAACATTCTCATAAACTTCTTCCGGTGCTGCTTCTGCACTAACTTTAATTACCATATTTCTTTTTTCAAAATCAGCTACTACTGGTTATGTTTCATTCATAAATGTAGCAAATCTTTTCTTTATTGTTTCTGCATTATCATCTGCTCGACCTGATGTTTATCCTCTCTTTAAAAGTCTCTATTCCATTACTGCTTCTGAACATTCGAACATTAATAAAAATCTTGCGTTTACAGAATTTCCAATTATTTTAGTCCAACTTTACCAATTATCTTATGATCTTGGAAATCCATCCAAAATATATCTTCCTGTATTTCCTAAAGATTCTATTTCCTTTTTAATTCACTAACACTTTTTACTTTTTTTATTAATTTTACTAATGTATCAGATGGAACTAATTTTCCTTCTCTCATTATATTTTCCAATTCTTCAGCATCAGGTCCACCTAATTTATATTAATTCTTTTCTACCTTTCTATCTTTCAGCTCTTAGTAAATCTCCTGTACTTATATGTAAAAAACAATAGTCTTTTACCATCTTTTCACATTATGTACCCTTACCTGATCCAGGACCTCCCTAATCAAATTATATTTAAAAAATACCAAAATGAAAATAACTTCAGCCTTAGGAGCATTTCCAGGATTATTAACATCCGCACTCTATTTTATATATTGACAGTTTTACATTTGAAGAAGAACAACCCATTTAAAGATATTTATTTTAATATAAAATTAATTAATTAAATTTCATTTTATACCTCTAACTATTATTCCACTGAATTTTTTATTCGTTATTTTAAATAAAATTACTATCGATTTATTATTTCCACATTTTTCATTTCTTTTTTCAACTATCTTTTAGTTTCCAATACAAAATTATTATATTAAATTACATTATAAATTTAAACTATCCTTATATCATCCTAATTTCTTACAGCATTCATTAAAAAAATATTAATAAATATTATTAGGTTAAAAGAAACAATAACCTATCTTGATCTAATAACTGTGTTAGGTCAATGATTATTAATTAAAAATTTTAAGAAATTTCTTTTTCTATACAAGTCGATGATATTTAAAATAAATAATCAATTCCATTTTTTGTTATTATTATATATTTATTCAATATCATGAATAATTCACCATTCAAGGAAGGGATCATCTGCAGGTTTAAGGGCTGGACTTTAAGTATCGGATTCTGGATATGATGAAAAATTTGATGTGTCATTTGGTGCTCTTATGTGATTGTTTTAAAGAATTACTTAACAACTGGTTTATAAGGAACAGGTAATTTCTTTTATGTTAACAAATTCCAATCAAGATTTCCAAACCATCTATGACTTTTTATATCATCAGCCCCTATGTATAATAAATATTAATTAGTTACCATTCTTTAAATTTCCATATCTTTTAGATAGATCTGCAACTAATAGATGTTTGACTAAGGATTTAGCATTTCTATGTTATTCTTACTGAATACTTATCAAAAGTTTTTGGAAACTTAACCTTTCCTTTAAGAATTTTTTGGTAAATTGCCATAGGATCTTCATCAGAGAAGGGATCAATTCCTGCATTCATTTCATAAATTAATATTCCCAATGTCCACCAATCAACTGCTTTACCATGTCCTTTATTCAATAAAATCTCTGGTGCCAAATATTCAGGTGTTCCACAAAGTGTATATGTTCTTCCTTCAACTACTTTAGCAAATCCAAAATCTGTCAATTTTAAGTATCCATCATCTGCTATTAATAAGTTTTCTGGTTTTAGATCTCTATAAATAATATTTTTTGAATGTAAATATTCAAAGATTGAAGCAACTTAAGAAGCATAAAAACTAAATAATAATTTTTTTTTATACGCAGCATGTTATGTGTCAAGTCTTCCTATACTTCTCAAATAAGTAAATAATTCACCTCCAGATACAAATTCTAAAACTAGATATAAGTATCTAGGATCTTGACAGAATCCTTCAAAATTAACCTAAAAATTAATTTATCTTAAATATACAATAAAAGGATGCTGCAAATTGCCCAATATTGTATTTTCATTAATGACATGATCAACTTGCTTTAAACGTATAATTTCAGCTTTCTTCAAACTTTTTAAGGCTACATATTTATTTGTTTATTTGTTCCTTGCTAATTTGACTCGTCCAAATGAACCTAATTAAGTTGTATATTGATGAAGTACCTGTGCCAAGAGTTTAAAATACTTCATAATCTGTCAATTTCAGCTTTTTAGGCTTTGTTAAAGAGGTACTCATCAAAAGTTAAGATTTATATAATAAATATAATATATGATATAAATTATTAAAGTTCATATTAAAAATGAGGTCAATCCTCAATTAAATACTAAGAGATAAATTAATGAATATGTCTTATTATACATTATAATAGAAATCATTAATGTAAAATTCCAATAATGTCTGAATCTCTAAAAATGAAATACTCTTAATCTGCCAACTTGATTTTCTATCCTCCATAATCTGGAAGTAAGACAACATCACCAGGTTTGACTAAAGTTGGGATGACATTTCCTTTTGAATCTATTTAACCTGGACCAGCCTGGAAATTTCTAGAATAAAATTCTTACCTCAACAACTTTTCCTACTGCTTATTTGTCATCTGAATTTTATAATAGGATTCCTGATGCTGTTTTTGTAACTGGTTCATGCTTTTAAATTAAAACTCTATTGAGGAGAGGTGCCAATTTCTTGAATTAAGATGCCATTATGAATCTACAAATTGAACTTAAATAAAATAATTATCAGAATTAAATTTTTATACGCACAAATATAAATAATATTTTAGAATTTGCTAGAAAATTTGATCTCTTTGTTCTTGAAAGTCATTTCAATTTCTTTAATTAAAATATATATATTATTGTATTACATTAATATATCTATACTATATTGATATTGATTTATTTATCAACCATCCCTTTAATCTCCAAAAGTTTCTTAAGGTTCTTCTTCTCCTTGACGTCCTGATTGTTATTACTTCTTTTTAATTCCTGATACAACATCATCAATTCTCAATAACATACAAGCTGATTCGATAGCAGTTTTAAAAACTTATCTATAATTATAAATTTAATTATTTACTTTTTTACAGATAAGGGTTCCCAAACATTAATTTCATTCATTTTTGCTATTTTTCCTGTATTTCCATCTACTCCATAAAACAAACCTCCAACTTCACTATGTTTAGCTCTCAATTCTGTCAAAACTCTAACAGTATCAGCACCACAATTTGCTGAAAGAGTTCTAGGAATAATTTCCAAAGCGTAAGCAACTATTAAATGCTTTAAAAATTAAAAATACCAGCTTTATAAGGTAATTAACCTAATCCTTCAACTTTATTTGCTTTCTCTAATAATCTAGCACTAACTTCCATTTCTACAGCTCCTCCTCCTGGTAATAATTTTGGATCTTAATATATATTTTTTGCAACTGCCAAACAATCATGTAAATTTCTTTCCTAAATTATATAAATATAAACTATTACCATTTCATTTAGAACATCTTTTGATGCTCCTCTTAAAATAATTGAACATGCTGTTGGATTTTAGCAATCTACAAAAAATGCAAAATAGTCATCTCCTATTTTTTTGACTTCAAATGTTCCACATAATGTACCAACATCTGTCTCTTATAATTCTTCTGGTCTATTCACTATTGTGGCACCTGAAACTCTTGCAATTCTTGTGTTGTCTGTTTTTCTAACTCTTCTTATCACAGAGACATTTCCTTTTAATAAAAAGTGTTAAGCCAAATCTGAAACTCCTTTTTCTGTAATCACAATATCAGGTTTGTGTTTCAAAATATCATTACACATAAGAGCAACTTCATTTATTTCTTATTAAAGAGCATCAGTCATATCAGATTCCTTTGTCATTTCCATATTTGTCATTGATTCACCTTTCTTATATTCCAATGTACAATCTAATAAAATGATTCTTGGATTTTTAATTTCTCTTCTCATTCTTGGATGTGTAACATCTTTATTAATCATGACTCCTTCAAGTACTTAACTTTCTTCAAGAGTTCCTCCTGGTATTTTTTCTACTTTTGCATATCTCTTAATTTCTAGATTTAATTTATTAACATTTCCTCCTCTTAGAACTATTCTGGTTGCTTATAATGAAAGATCACTAATTAATGTTCCCCATCTAAATGCAAATTTAGTACCAATACAAGATTGTAATGCTTTCATTACTTCTTCTTTTTTTTCTGTGTCTATTTATTATGATATCTCATCCAATATTTTTACAGAATCTTCTAAGGCTCTAAAATATCCATTAACAATTTCAGTTGGATGAATATTCTTTTCAATGAATGGTCTAGCTGCTACCATCATTTCACCTGCTAATATGATGACTGATGTTGTTCCATCTCCAACTTCTTCATCTTGAGCCTGTAAATTTATAGTAATTAAAAAATACTCTTGCTAATTCAATCATACTCTTTGCTGCTGGATGCTAAACATCAATCTCTCTCAAAATTGCATTTCCATCATTTGTCATTACAATACCGCCCATTGGATCAAGTAACATTTTTAACATTGATCTAGGTCCAAGAGTAGTTAAGACTATATCTGATACAGCTTTTGCTGCTTAGATATTTCCTAATTAAGCTTTTCTACCCTATTCTCTTTTTGTGTTAGCATTCACCACAATCACTGGAGCTCCTTACATATATTTTTAAATATAAAAACTTTTAATGGATTTGATTATTTTCTTTTATATTTATCAATTCCTCTAGAAAACTGAAAAATTATTATATCAATCAAACATCAAATTTATTTTATTATATCCTAAAGACTATTTAATGCTTTAATAATCTCAACATTAAATTCAGTAGATTCTGGGTCCACTTTGGTATTAGAAAAGTCAATTAACTTAATTTTAAAATCATTATCGTTTTGATAAATCAATAACAAACTTGCTCCTTGCCATGAAATCACTTACTTACAATTATTAGTTATAAACTACTTTAACTATTCTATTTTCTCTATTGCTTCTTTTAAAATTTCTAAATTTAATAAACATAACTTACTATTTCTATTTTTTAAACTAAAAAAAGTCTTTAGAGATTCAATTAATTCCAATACTGATATAGTCCTACCCCAATGTTTATCCTTAAACATCACCAATTCATTATTTTCTTATATCTTCATTCCACAAATTCTTAAACCTATTTTAGATGAAGTTGAATCTTTATATCGCTATATATGTGATTATTTCTCAACTGTATAACCTAATTTCAAGTCTAGAATTCTCAAATTTTAGGAATTTTAAGTCAAGTTTTCTAATAACAAATATTCTATGAAAACTTTTTAGAATATATACTCTTATTATTTGGATTATATCTCTTAGAAATGAGAGAATTTAACCATTTTTATTAAGAGTTAATTGTTTCTTAATTCGATAATTCTTGATTTTTCTCAAGAATCACAACTCCATTATATTGAGAAAAGAACTCTTAATATCCCTCTATATGCTGAATCCATTCATAAAAACTAATTAGCTTATAGAAAATACTTTTATTCATTATTATTTTCAATCTAGGAGGATTTAGCTACAAATTCTCCATCATTTAGTTTAATAAATATAGAATGCCCAGAGATTTATTATTCGAAAAAAGCTTATTGTAATTATTATTAGAAACTCATATAAATAATATATAATCAAAATAAGTAATGTTAGATAAAATTAGTTTATTGGTATTCATCAGAGATATGAAAAGTCTAAATAATTCCAGTTTAGCCTAATTTTATTGTAGTTGCTGCTAATTTAGAATTCCTATGCTTTTTAAATTTAAGTGAATTACTTATATATATAAATTAAATATCAAATAATTTTATTATTTATTACTTAATTTAATTTCATTAAGAAGAACGATGCATATTCTTTTGAATTCTATTTATTTTGTTTTCGTACTTTTATATTATCTTTTTAAATTAAATTATTGTTTATTTTGTGAATTCCATACTAATTAAATTTAACAATTGAAAATGATGGGGGTATTTACTTAAAAAATATGTAAATTTGTGAATATTAATTCGAATGCAACAGAATTATATGTGATTCATAAAATATTGTATTAATCAAAGATATAATTTATTATTATATGAGTGTCCCCTAAAATATGAGATATATTAAGATATAAAAAATAGGAGAGGGAGCTTATGGAATCATTTACAAAGCTTAAGATGTCTAAACTGACGAAATAGTAGCACTGAAGAAATTTAAACTAAGTGTATGAAAATGATATATTCAAAGGATAATGAAGGTGTTCCTAGCTGTGCTCTTAGAGAAATCTCGATTTTAAATTAACTCAATCATCCCAACATAATAAAGTAAAGAAAAGTGAGGATTAATTTAGGTTGATATCTTAAATAATTATAAATAAGAAACTTCATTTGGTTATGAACTATTACGATACAGATTTGAAGGAGTATTTGAAGTCTAATCATGAGGAATCTCACCTTAAAGTATTTCACTATAAATTAATTAAGAATATAATTTATAAGATACTATTGGCAGTGGAATTCATTCATAGTAGAAAAATTATACATCGAGATCTTCAACCAAACAATATTTTAGTTAAGAATAATGAACCAATCATTATAGATTTTGGATTATCAAGGGTTTTCTCTCCTAATCTAACTCCAGGAGTAACTTAATTATGGTATCGTGCACCAGAATTATTACAAAATTGTCATTCTTATGATTATGCTATCGATATGTGGTCTCTTGGATGTGTTATTGTAGAAATTGCACTTAATAAACCATTGTTTATGGGTTCCTCTGAAATCCATTAACTCTTATTAATTAAAAATCTCATTAATGGAGGTATTAACTTAAAAACAATCTTGTAGATGAATGGTTTAAATAAAATTCCCTGTTTGCTAAATTCAATAATTTGTTTATTGATTTAATCAATGTATGTATTTGTCTCGAATTTTCTAGAAATTATTATAACTTGATCCAACAAAACGGATAACTAGCTAATAGGCCATACAGCATGTATAAGTTCTTATTTATTAATTAGCCGTTCTTTTTGGATCATTTTGCATTTATTTACAACAAAGAATGATTTTAATACCTAAATAATAATGTGTTTTTATTATTTTATGACAAAAACTTATTGATTTTTAGAAATTTTTATGAAATATTACCAAAACATATTAAAGGATTCATTCAAAATCAATCATTTCATGTTCTTTCTTAAATTAATATAGTATTTCTTCTTATATGAACATAAATAGAAGCTTATAAATATTTAAATTCATTTTCCTCTCTTAAATACCTAATTTTACCATCCAAATTTCAAATTTCTAATTATAAAGCATCAAAAGACTTAAATAATGGATTGGTTATGAATAAGTACATCTTAATTATTATCCTCTAATATAATTCTTAAAATACAGAAATTAAAATGAGAAAACTACTAAACTTATTATTAGAATCTGTAATAGCTATAATTAAATTCAATTTCTCTGATTAGAAAAGAGTTTCTAAAAATGTTACTGAATTTGAATTTAAATAGTTATGAACTATTTTTTATGATAATTTATATATATTTATAGACTTTAAACCAGATCAGTTTATGAAAAATGTATGTAAACAATAATTAAGGAATTAAAATTGAAGTGAAGGGACATTTTATATATAAATTTGTAAAAACAGAAAATATAATTTAATAAAATTTAAATATAAACCATAAAAATTAATTGAAAGAATATGGATTATATATTATGAATGACAATTTACGATTTGCTTTTCATTATTGATAAAAAATAATTCAATTTAATGATTACTTTTTGATATAGGCTTTAATCAATTATTTTAATATATAAAATAATATAATAAATAAATGGAGTATTTCCTTACAAGATTTACAGTTTATGGAAATCCTTTTTATAATCTCAATGCTGGTAGAAATCATGCAGATTGGGAGAATAAATCAAGACTTAGAAAGTCATTGAATAGATTTTAATAATCAGAAGGTATTAATAAATATTTTAATTTAGAGGGACAAGCTTTACCTAGAAAGTTTACAGATTAATAAATAAATGGAATTAGATGGGGATTACCAGTTGTTGGTCTTTTTGTAAATGAATTTGTTAACAATTTTTAAGTTAGGCAGATTTATGGGAGATATTTATTGTGCTTCAAGTTCCATATACATGAAAGGTATTTTAGCAGTAGTAGGATTAACCATATTTAATAAAATTGGAATGGATATCAAGAATGATAATGATATTTCATATTGGACAGCTAATTATCCAAAATTACCATCAGACATTTAAAAGGCTCTTAGTCATGGAGATGCAAGATACACAACTAGATGGATTGATTGATTTAATATTGCAAAAATATAAAATATAAACAAAAGAGAAATAATTATGTATAATATATTTAGAGCCAAATAGGCATTCAAGTAGAATCGAAATAAAATGCATTAAGAATCTATAAATAAGAGATAGAATAGTTAGAGTTTTTATGATCAAATGTAACAATTTAGATTGCAATATGAAAGCAATAATTCGTTGAGTTTAACGAAGAGTAAAACAAATAATTCAATTACAATAAACACAATAAATAGAACTATAAACTCTTTATATATTGATCCCAGAAGAGAAAGTATGTAAATTGCATTAGAATTATAAAAAACTGTTGATACTGCTGAAGTTGTTAATAAATTTTAATCGTCTTTTAAAGAAAGTAGTAGGCACAACAGAAGAATAGTAAGCTTTATTATAACATTTTTAAGAATACTTCATATAAAACTAATAATAAAAGACCTATATCTTATAGTAAATCGGTTGTTTATGGAAATAAAGAAGAAGAAAATAATCAAAATTAAAATATTTAAGTAGAACATCATGGAGAATTAAAACTAGAGTATAAATGTTTATAATTAGAAATTTGACTATTATTTAATAAGGATTAATTTAAGAAACCTTAAAACCTATTATAAATTAAAATGAACAACTTGATAAAATAAAAGAAGAAGTTAATTCAATTTAAAAGAATTTGGAATCAGATTCTTTAGAAAATGATGAATGGATTTATTAGGTAGATTATAAAAAATTAGAATTTAATGTATTTAGTTTGGATGAATTAAAATATTTAGTTTAAGAATTTTAAAAAGAAGAATATGAAAGAAATTATTTGACTTTGGATAAAATCTTATTGAAAAATAAGTTTTTTTAAAGATTTGGATAAGGTATAAGAATTGGAAT
This sequence comes from Paramecium sonneborni, assembly GCA_905182985.1. Taxonomy (NCBI): domain Eukaryota; phylum Ciliophora; class Oligohymenophorea; order Peniculida; family Parameciidae; genus Paramecium; species Paramecium sonneborni. The sequence goes on from CAJJDN010000064.1 coordinate 371,201, forward strand.
AATGGAAAAAGCATCAATATAAATTCATAATGTTGGAAAAGTTATTCTTCAATTAGGAGGTAATAGTAACAATCTTTTTGTAATTCTCAGAGGTTCTTGTTAATAAACATTAACAATGGATATTCAATTAGAAGATTATGAATATTTAACAGTCTAATCTTATTTTGATGGTTAAGATTTATCAGAAATTAATTTATTATAATTAAACAACAATAGAGGATATTCTGTAAATAAATATATAGATTTGGTAGAAGGAATCAAAGAACATCCGAAATTGAAAGGTAGCAATATCATGTATAACAAGAACTTATAAAAAATGAAAGAACTAAATTGATAACCAGTCACATTTCCTGTGCAGAATAAACTTATTTATTAAGAATGAATAATGATCAATTCTAAAAGATTTTAAAATAATCTATTGAAAAAGACAAAGAATTTAAATTGAGTATACTTTCACAAATCAGATTTTTTTAATATACTTCAGCTTCTTAATTATTACATTTAGTAGCAGAATTGGGAATTTAAAATTACTCTTAAGGAGATTGTGTTGTTAGAAAAGGTGATGAATTAAATAGAGTAATTATTATTGCATCAGGTGAGTTTGAAATTGTTGAAGAAATTCAATTTACTAGAGAAACAAGAAATTATTTTTTAGAAAATAAATTAAAACCTTTAAAATAAAAAAAAAATATAGATAGAAATACTAGGCCTGAAATACCAAGAGATATTCCTGATTAATCATTTGATTTATCTTTTACTAATAATTAATAAGTAATAAAAAATTAAAAATGCTATCAATATTGTAATAAGCAAATTAAAGGTAAAAACTTAATTGAATATACACATTTACATATTTTGAAAACACTTAAAAAATGTGATGTAATTTGTGGTAGATCATTATTAATTTAGTATGATAATGAATATAATCAAGAAATGGTTAGTAAAGCAAAGTAATTATCATATGTTTAGTAATAGATTAACAGTTGTTTTAAAGAGTGTTTAAGGTAGTGTTTTCTTTTTGGATTAAAAAAGATTCTAAAATCTTCCAGAAAGCCTTTAAAACTAAATTGTATCAGGATTAAGATAAATGAAAGAGTTTGATGATTATGAGATCAATTCTATAAGAAAAGAAATAAAATCTTGGGAGAAGTATAAATAAAAACTTTATCAATAATCAATTTAAGAGAAACGTCAACAGTCTTTTAAAGCATACTGATTATAAAATTTTCTATTTATATTTCGATTATTTAATTGAATAAATAAATAGATATATGAGTCAATTTTAAGCTTTTTTTTATAGAATAGAATTTAATTTGTCTGCAATTTTAGAATCAAGCATTAAGTTTTATTTAATTTACTGTATATCTATTGCTTAAGCTTGTTATTCAACGATTTCATCTTATTAATCTATTTCACTATAATCATATTTTTCAATTGCATGATTTAATTATTCTTCAAATTATAAGAATTCTGGATCTTCAATTTCTGTTTATTTTTTCGAAGGCCTTGTGGTTGATTGTAGATCTAAATCTTCAACTATTTGAACATTATCTGTAAAAATGACTCCTTCTGCTGATCTTTTAATCCAAGGAGCTTCAGGTTTATTTTCAACAACAGTAGGCTAAAATTATATATAATTTATTACACTAATGGTTTCTAGTAATTTATCATCAAATTTGATATTTATTTCAGGAATTTCTACTGTAGGTAAACAAAAAGATAATCTTAGTTATAAGTTTTACTTATATTTTTTTAGAGGTAATTTGATCATTGGATAGATTGAGCATAATCTATTATGTTGAGGAAAGATAATAAATTCAGTAAGTTTGGAAAGTTCAGGATTGATTTCACTTTTTGGATTTTAATCTTCTTTCAATAATTAAATAAATAATGAGAGATGTTCTTAGATTTCTAATTAGGCTATATTCTCATGTAATTATTCTAAATAATCAAGTGCTTATTCTATTTAACCTAATATTAAATGAATAGAAGCTCTATTGAAATAGTATTCGAATAAATTATAAGTTCTATCATTGAATTCGAATTCTTCCAAAAGTTTGCTTTTATATTCATTTTTTTTTTAGGTTTGATTCAACTAGTCTAAAATTTATTAGTCTGAATCATTCATAGAACCTAATTGCTTCTTTTATTGTTCTTCTTTGATTTTATATGACTCTCTTAAAACTTATTAAGCATTATCATATTATTTTAAATAGAATAAAAATAATCCTTTATAAAATAAAATATCTGATTTTTTGAATATTTTTCCTTCAACTCCTTTTTTTAAAATTTGATTACTACATTGTAGAGCTTCTTAAAATAAATTTTAATCAGTATTTGCAGTTGATGTATTTTTTAATTACTGTAAAATATTTAAGTCTACAATAGCATGAATATCATTTGATTATTCAACTATTTTTTATAGATCAAGCATAGAACTATTTAATTCTTTAATTAGAATATAAGTTTTAGCTCTATAATATAAAACTTGTAAACTTTTTTCAGAGCTGATGCTATCTGAATATGATTAAATAGCATCTTCATAAGCTCCAATTTAAAAAAATAAATTTCCTATTAAAATGTCAGTTTAAGCATCAGTCTATTTACATTCTTTATATTTTTAAGCATCATAATATGCATTTTTTCTATCTCCCAATTATAGAAATATTTTTGCTCTATTTAAATAAGCATCTACGAATTTTTCATCAAGATTTATTGTGATTGTTAAATCATTAAGAGCAAGTTCAAATGCATTCCTACAGGCTTGTATTAAGCCTCTTACATAAAAATGTTTTGCTACATGATCTTCTGATTTTTCTATAGCTTTATCTAAATCAATTAAAGATTCATCTAATCTTCCTTATGCAAATAATACAATTCCTCTATAAAATAAGAGATTAGATTGCTCATTAATTTTAACTGCTATATCCATATATTTCAGAGCATCATTTAAAAATTTATTTTTTTTTTCAGTATCATCTTTTAGAATAAGTTAACTATAAAATTTAACCAGTGTTGTAGCTTTATAAAAATAAGGTTCCATTTTATTAGGTATTAATTTTTATGCTTTTAAAAAGTATCCTTAAGATAATTCAAATTAATTAGCAATAGCAGCAAGAATTCCTTCAGCAATTAATTTATTATAAATGGAGGGTTTTTCAAGGGAAGTTAATTAATTTAGATCATTAAGAGACTTCTAATACTATGATTAACAGAAATATCCATATGCTCTATATTAATAAATAAGAGGTTTTAAAAAATCTGTAATTTAATGTTTATTAATGATTGTTGTTAAAGCCTCAACACCTTCATCAAATTTACGTTTCATTAAAAATGTAACTCCATCAGTAAATATTTTGAATTTCTCTAAGATTTTCTCATCTACATCTAAATAATCAGCACGACTTAACTGATAAAATGCTTCATAAAAATCTCTTTATTCAATTTTAATTTTAGTGATTTCATATAGAGATTTAGAAACAGCTTTTTTTGAATTATTATGTTTAATTGATTATTCATAAGCTAGGAAAGCTTCTTAAATTTAATCTAAAATAAATATAGATACAATAATTTACATTTTTTAGTATAAATGAAACCTTTGATATAAAGAGCTTCAGAATCACAATGATCTTCATGTAATACAGCTTCAATATCTAAAAGTGCTAAATCATATTCTTTTAAATCAATATATAAGAGAGTTCTTTTTATTAAGGCTTATCTGAAAGATGAATCTTCACATTCAATAGCTTAAGTACAAGCCTCGACACTTTATTTTGGTTGATTCATATATCTATAACAATCAGCTTATCCAATATAAGCAATTGCTTTTTTTGGCTGTATTTCAATAGCACTTGTAAAATCTTTCAAAGCACGATCAAATTATTTCAATTTCAATAATAATTTACCTCTATATATGTAAGCATCAAAATATTTGTTAAATTGTTTAATAGCTAGAGTTAACTATAATTTAAGTTAATGTTGATACAATATTTAATGCATCATTTGGGCAATTTGATTTTTTAAAAGCAATGGCTAAAAGAATATAAGCATTTCTTTTATAAAGAGGTTGTTGCTAAATCAAAAGATTTAAATCAGCTATGGCATCTGAAAATTCAGATTTACTTAAATGACATAAGCCATTTAAATATCGTGCTTCAGGATTATTGCTTGCTTAGAGAATTTCTTCAAATAATTTTTAAGCTTCTTCTGTTTAACCCAAACTTAAAAGCTTCTTACCTTCAATTATTTCTTAAGATTTATCAGAGTGCAATTTATTAGCACGTGCTAACATAAATTTAACATTTTTACCTTCAGCATCTAAGGAAACGTTAGACATGTTATTAAAATGCATACAAAACTCATCATTCTCATTTTATACACTATCATCTAAATAATTATAAGTATGTTTCTATTACAATGATAATAACTAACGTAATGCATTTTTTTAGAATGATTCTTTGCAAAAATATTTTGTTTGATAAGTTTATTTGTCTAATATTTGGTCGATAAATAATTATGAGTATCATTTAATACTTTTTTTGAAGGTTTCTAATTAATCATTTAGATATTATTATACTTGTATTACTTATTATACCATTGATTTTGTCTTAGGTCTTTAATAGCTCTCTGGTAAGAGATGGAAACTCACTTGTTGAGCCTTTGGGGGCAATTCTAAATATAGACTTCTTGTTTTACTTTTAACATTCTATTAACTTTACAATTTCAGAATTTGAGAATTTTAATCATTGTCTCTTGACTTTTATCTAGTCTTGAATCTACTAAATGAATTACTTTCTCTTACATTTTTCATTCTATCTATTGATATTATTATANTAAATGAAACCTTTGATATAAAGAGCTTCAGAATCACAATGATCTTCATGTAATACAGCTTCAATATCTAAAAGTGCTAAATCATATTCTTTTAAATCAATATATAAGAGAGTTCTTTTTATTAAGGCTTATCTGAAAGATGAATCTTCACATTCAATAGCTTAAGTACAAGCCTCGACACTTTATTTTGGTTGATTCATATATCTATAACAATCAGCTTATCCAATATAAGCAATTGCTTTTTTTGGCTGTATTTCAATAGCACTTGTAAAATCTTTCAAAGCACGATCAAATTATTTCAATTTCAATAATAATTTACCTCTATATATGTAAGCATCAAAATATTTGTTAAATTGTTTAATAGCTAGAGTTAACTATAATTTAAGTTAATGTTGATACAATATTTAATGCATCATTTGGGCAATTTGATTTTTTAAAAGCAATGGCTAAAAGAATATAAGCATTTCTTTTATAAAGAGGTTGTTGCTAAATCAAAAGATTTAAATCAGCTATGGCATCTGAAAATTCAGATTTACTTAAATGACATAAGCCATTTAAATATCGTGCTTCAGGATTATTGCTTGCTTAGAGAATTTCTTCAAATAATTTTTAAGCTTCTTCTGTTTAACCCAAACTTAAAAGCTTCTTACCTTCAATTATTTCTTAAGATTTATCAGAGTGCAATTTATTAGCACGTGCTAACATAAATTTAACATTTTTACCTTCAGCATCTAAGGAAACGTTAGACATGTTATTAAAATGCATACAAAACTCATCATTCTCATTTTATACACTATCATCTAAATAATTATAAGTATGTTTCTATTACAATGATAATAACTAACGTAATGCATTTTTTTAGAATGATTCTTTGCAAAAATATTTTGTTTGATAAGTTTATTTGTCTAATATTTGGTCGATAAATAATTATGAGTATCATTTAATACTTTTTTTGAAGGTTTCTAATTAATCATTTAGATATTATTATACTTGTATTACTTATTATACCATTGATTTTGTCTTAGGTCTTTAATAGCTCTCTGGTAAGAGATGGAAACTCACTTGTTGAGCCTTTGGGGGCAATTCTAAATATAGACTTCTTGTTTTACTTTTAACATTCTATTAACTTTACAATTTCAGAATTTGAGAATTTTAATCATTGTCTCTTGACTTTTATCTAGTCTTGAATCTACTAAATGAATTACTTTCTCTTACATTTTTCATTCTATCTATTGATATTATTATATTACTTCTAAATTTGCTGTTAACTATTAATATAATTCAAAAATATTCCATTCAGAGTAATATTTTTAATATATATATTTTATATCTATATTTAAACAAGAATAACATATATAAACTACTTGGAATGAAGACTTTCTCTAAATTAATTTCTATTTTTAGATGATATCTCAGAAGAGGTTATACTTTTGTTATACTTTGATTATAAAATTAATTAAATAATGGGATGCGGTTCAGCAAAGCCGTCGGATATTAATAATCCTCAATAGAGTAATATTTTAAATTCATTTAGTAGTAAATGACAAATCTCAATTGCGTGTGACATCTCTAAATTTAGTAACTGAAAAGATTGGACAGATTTCATAAGATTATCATCTTTTGAAACCTTCTTTAGGAAAAGGTAAATTTATTAAATCATGAAGCTTAGGTGCATATGGAGAAGTTCGAAAGGGCATTCACAAATTAACAAATTAAACTAGAGCTGTGAAAATCATTTCAAAAGAAAAGGCAAAAAAGGCTGACATAGAACGTTTAAAAGAAGAAGTTGACATCCTTAAAAGATTGGTATATATCAGTTATTTAATTCAAGGATCATCCAAATATAATAAAGATCTATGAATTTTATCAAGATAATAAAAACATGTATATAGTAACAGAACTTTGCACAGGTGGAGAGTTATTTGATAAGATTTAAGAATCTAGTTCATTTTCAGAACGTAAAGCAGCTGAAACAATGAAACAGATATTGAGTGCTGTAAATTATTTACACAAAAGCAAGATTGTTCATAGGTATTTATTTAGTTAAAATTATTATTATAAAGAGATTTAAAGCCTGAAAATATTCTATATGAATCTTCTAAATCAAATGCATTACTCAAAATTGTAGATTTTGGAACATCTCGTTTTTATGATCCAGATGTAAAAATGGATCAAAAGCTTGGGACTGTAATAATATTCCTTATTTTAGCCATATTATATAGCACCTGAAGTATTAGAAAGGAAATATGATGAAAAATGTGATATCTGGTCTTGTGGAGTTATTCTCTATATTCTACTCTCTGGAACTGCTCCTTTTAATGGTGATGATGATAATTTAATTATGGAAGCTGTTAAAAGAGGATTCTATTCATTTGATACTGAGGAATGGAGATTGATTTCTATAGAAGCAAAAAGATTGATTTCAAAAATGCTTGAAAGAGATCCAAAAAAAAGAATTTCTGCTGAACATGCCTTATAAGATGATTGGATTACAACATATGTAAAAAAACCAGAAATTGATTTACCTCAATTAACTAAGGTTTTAAATAATATGAGAAATTTTAATGTTGAAAAAAAGTTTTAAGAAGCTGCTCTTACATTTATGGTCAATTATTTAGCTACTAGTTAAGAAAAGTAGGAATTATTGACATAATTTTAAGCATTAGATTTAAATGGTGATGGAAGATTAAGTAGAGAAGAATTAATTATAGGTACTTTATGTATTTTATAATCAAAAAAGGTTATTCTAAAGTTATGAGTTATTCTGATGCTGAAATTGAAGTTGATAAATTAATGAAATAAATTGATTAAGATGGTAATGGTAGTATTGATTATTCTGGTATGTTATATATTATAAATATTCACTTTAGAATTTGTTTTAGCTACTTTTAATAAAGTTAAATTGATAGAAGATAAAAGATTAGAATAAGCATTTAAATTATTTGATAAGGATGGAAGTGGAACTATATCTATTGATGAGATCAAATAAATTTTTGGACAAAACTCTTAGGTATCTGAAAAGGTCTGGAAAGATCTCATTTAAGAGGTTGATCAAAATGGAGATGGATAGGTAAATTGTATTTTAATTAGATCGAATTTAAAGAATTCAAAGAAATCATTGTTAAAGCTATTTAAAATAACAATGATACTAATGATAAGAAATGAACAATCTTTTATATTTATTATTTTACATTTTAATTCTTATTTGTATCTTAAATAAATTAAATTTTAAGAATTTTTATAAACATTAATAATTATATAAGATAAATGGATATATATCATTTTTTATATTCTGCACATTTCTCTTCAAATTTAGTTTTCCATCTATTAAAGTAGCTGTCATTAGCCTCATTAATTGGATATTCTCCAAAAGACAACACTTAATTTAATAGATCCTATACTTCCATTTCTTTAACAAATTGAATAGGTTTGAGTGTTTCAGCATATTTACCTAAAATATTAATATAATAATAATACTTAATTCTTTAGTTAGATTGATTTCAGTGTTGTAAGAATCTTTAATAAAATTGATTTTTCTATGGACTTCTCTTAATTACAAATATTATAATTCAGCACAGAAACCGTAAATAATATTTTGTATAAACATTTGTAATAGTTCATCTCTATTGGCTATGATAATATTATATAAAATTACTTGGATAAACACATAATTATTATAATCCATTGTATTAGATTTGGAAATCATAATTACCTAGAAGCCATTAATGCATTTTAATAAGATTATTGATGTATTCAGATTATGAAAGATTAGCAAAAGCATCAAAATTGAATTATATGAAACTTTGAATGTTACTTCCAAAACTATTCCAAACATTATCTTCCAATTAGAAATTACGATCCACTTCAAAAATATTCATAGATGCTGCAATACCTTGAATACTGAAACGACAGAACCTTAAGTATTCAACTAAGCAGATATATTAAAATAATGAAATATTGTCTATGTCTCTTTTAAGATTAAATTTTTAACCTCCACCTTAAGTTGATTTACCATCAAAATTGGATGCTTGATCTCTTTAAACAGTTCTATGAGGAGAAGGTGTTTAATTTTATCTCATCATTTATGCAGATTAAGGTATTGAGAAATAATCAGAGTTTTTCATAGACTCAGGTTTAGCAAATAATTAATTAAGTTTGGTTTCTAATAAAGTGTATGGTTTAAAGCTTTGAAAGAATTACTTAAGTTTTTTATGATTACCTAATTATTGACTATATTATCCCATAAATGTATAGATAATCTTATCTAATTATAATTTAAACTGTAATCTCATATTCTTACATAAAATTAATTCAAGTAAGAATTAAGTAATTTAAGATAATTCAAAAAATAGCATATAACTTTATTAATATGTTTAAATATGTTTAAGTGTTAATCCAGTAACAGCTGTAAATTATCTAAGTGATTAATATTACTAACTTTAATCAATTTAAATAATAGCTGAATGAATTCTTTATTCATGAGAAGTAAGAAATTCTAAAATCTATCTACATTATGATTGATCTTATGCTAATAATTCTCTAACTAAAACTAAAACATGACACCACATTGAATGTTTATTATTATATTATCCATTTTCATTAGAATTGTAAATTTATTCATCTGCAATAAAAGTAAGTGATTTTAAATATCTTACATCAATTTTATTAGAAATATCGAAAGTAATGATATCTATCCAACATTAGATAATTGATTAAAATATTTTAGAATTATTTTAATTTTTCAAAGCTTCTAATTATAAGTTAACAATATCATAGAATCCTTCATTCGGTTTTTCTAGTAATTCAGGATTAGCTGGATATATGTTTAATATGACAGATAATATAGATGATAATTGTCCAATTTATTATTTACAATTAGGATCGCTGAAATCTATTTACAAAATGAAATAATGAAATACTTACACTAAATCTTAAGGTTCTTACAATTAGACTTCTTTCACACTCTGTAATACTAACAACATTGAATGAAAACAACTAAATAATATTTATTTATATTTTCCTTTATATTCATTATTACAAACAGATTTCAATTCTAAAAGACGTTTAAAGAATACAAATTGATGTTTACTCATAGTATTAAGTTTTTCAGTTGTCATTAATGTAGCATCTTTTTATGAATTCAAACTCTTAAATTTACAAACTACCTATTGACTATACCAACAGATTTAATTTAGTACTTCCATTGCTGGAGCCATTAATTCTTCATGAATTTTAGATGTATCTAAACCATATATACTCTAACTTCCTTTCTATAAAAAGTATAATCCTGCATTAAATGCATATTCTGTTTCACTATATTAATTTTCTTCCTAACCAAATAGTTTCACCACTCCTCCCTCAATTATTTCCTTTCCTTAATTTGGAGAAAATATTGAATCTCCAAGTTCAATATCTTCATATATATCTTTTTAATAATTATCACTAAAAGGAGAACCTGTCAAACCTATAGAAAAAAAGAATTAAACAAATTAAGATAATTAATTAAATGTTGACAATAACTATGTAAACCATGAAGCCATTATATTTGACTTCTATTATGCTATTGCATTCCCACCTGTATAATTCACTGTATTACTATCTATCTGAAAGTCACGTCCATAACTGTAAATGTAATTAGACAAATAATTAAATACTATATTACTCTTTATTATAGGAATCCTTTTTTAGAATTTTGCAAATTCAATATGATCACTGAATTATATTAATAGCAAGTACCATTCTCTAATAAAATGTTTTTAAAACATTAATTTTATTAATTCTCCAAAAGCTTTTGTTGTCTCTTTTATTTCTTATTTCATCTCATTAATTAACAATTTCAAAAAGTACTCTAACATTACTAATTCCTCTATTGCATCTAATACACAGTTCTCTATTATACACTATTCTATTGCTGTTCCTGTTTCTCTTGTTAAATACCATTTTGCATTATTATATGATAAAAACTTTGTAAACTTCTCACATCGTTTATTTAAACAAATTTACACTTCTCTACACAATTTAAGCATCAAAGAAGCAAACTTTGATCTACATTCTTTTGCAAATGATTAATATCTTGATTAATTTATACATAAAACTTAATGCAAAAATACTAATACCAACATTGGAATTCTATAATCTTATTCTAAATCTTCATCATAACCAAATATGTTTTAAAATAGTTCTAAAATGTATTTTATTCCAGAATTTTAATTAGTGTTTTATGATTTTAGAATATATTACATAAAAGATTAATTATTCTCCAAACTTATAATTAAAAATTCTAATATTTCTTATTTTTCAATCAAATAACATTTCTTATCTAATCTATTTAAAATTGTATGAAGACTCTAAAAAATTAAATGATGATAATGAATTCTCTTATTTAACAATTAGTTCTCTTCAGTTTCTATTGTTGTAATATTCTATTCTAAATTATGATTCAATAATGGTTTAGATAACAAACGTAATGCACTTGTGAATATAGTATTATGTTAAGGTAAATTTCTATCTAAAATCTAACGATAATTTTTGAATTTCATATCTTCATAAATTTATTTAAAAGTTTGCTATTCCACATCATTAAAATCAGGTGGATCTTAACAATTAGTCTATGGTTCACTAATCGTATTCAAAAGACCCAAAATAGAATGTATGAAATTTAATTTTACTTTATTGCTAATATAATTATTAATATCTTATTGATAAGTACTCACAACCTATTGTAAAAAATATTGTTCCTCTTAAAAAAATTAATGCAATTGCTTAATTAACAATAAATTATTGCTAAAGGTTTCATCATATATAGAATATAAATCAATAAGAGTATTCCAACAATCCAATAAATTTACCAAAAGTGAAGTTACATAATTTTTTCTTTTATCGCAATTTCTAACTTATTCAAATAATTTATTTTTAATTCCAATCATGTTGATATCATTCGATAATTATTTTTATCCAATATCTTCAAAAAATGAATCTGTTAGTGTAACATCTAAGTTGGTCAATAAAAATTCAAGAATAATTTAACTATTAATTTCATTCAATTGTTATTTAATCAAATTATGTAATTATGTTTCTTTGTATTCTTTAGTATGATAAAATAAAAATTTTTTCAAAATAATTTGCAAAGCTAAATACATACTTGCCTAATATTCAATTGTAACTTCCATTTTATCCTCCTCAAATTTTTTCCATTCTTGCAATTAAAATCTCAAGAAAGTTTCAAGTGTATTTTTCACAAATGTATGCTAAGATGATTGATAGAAGTGACTACTATTTTGTTATTCAAATAATTATAAAGGATTATCTTACCCAATTATTGTACTACACAATTAAGCATAATTCAAATGAATTTTGATTACTTACTTAACTTTAAATTAATAAGAAGCTTAAAATTTTCTTGCTATATGAAACAATTCAAATAATGGATGATACGATATTCCTTGTTGTCTTTAAATTTATTATTCATTTGTAGGCAGTTTATTGATTTCATCAGCCATTTCTCTTTAAATCATAGGATCTGAAAATATATAGTTAATAATTTAAACAGCCTCTGAACCTATTGTTAATAAATTATTAATTATTTAAATAGCTTTCTCTTCATCCTTATAAGTATCAATAATTAAATCTATCAATCTTGTGCATTCTAATGTTATTTTAAGAATCTATCTATTTATGTTATTTGAACTACATAATTAAGCAATTTTTTATATCGAATTTGGTGATTTTCTGACTTCTCCTTTAATAAATTTGATAGCATGTTTAAATTTGTAAACACTTATTCCTAGATTGTCAATACCCATTGATAATGTCTTGTTTTTCAATTTATTTTATTCATTGTAATAATCCATAGAGGCTCGATTACTTCTTCCTAAGAAATCAGATGATTTATATAGATTATTTGTCAGTTTTCCTTCTGAGAAATCTCTGATCATATTGTGTAAGCTTTAAAAAAGGTTGTGATCGTCTGATAATAAATCTAATGATTCAGGTTAATTTATTTTTCTAAATACTTTTAATTTATTTAATCTTTCAAATATGATTTACTCAGCTGAATTATTTTCATTTACAAAATCACAAAACAAAAACCAAAGTTAAGGTAATTAAAGAAGAATTGAAAATATTTTCGATAATAATTCAATTTCATCATCACAATCATCATCTTAATATTTAATTTTATAAAATCTAATCCATTAATAAATGCAAGTGCATACACAATTCCAAAAATGTGTATTTATTGAAGCATTTTCCAATACTCTAAGAACTTCTTCAAAATATCTTAAACTTATTTCATAATCATTCTAACTTGAAACCTCCTTTCCTTCCTAGAGTTAAATGACATTCTAAAATATCTTTTACATATAATCTTGTTGTAATTATTTTATTGTTTCAATTTTACTTATCCAAAGTGGAGGAAGGTGATAATCATCTAAATCAGCTTCTCTTTATTAATATAAAGGTCTAATACATTAAGCTAATAAAAAAATGAAAGCTATTTTCTTATATTCATCCTAGAGTTTAGATGCTAAAGGACTATACTCTTAGAAAACTAGATGCTCATTTTTATGAAATAAACCAAGAAATTGTGTTATTTTCATATTTTCAATTAATTTTTAGACTGGTTTGACATATAAATCTTCAAATCTATCTATTTTAAAGTAACATTATAAAATAGTAAATATCTCTAGAATTTATGTTTATTCTGACACAAAATGTTATAATGTTTAAAAGGTGTATTCTTCTGAAAATTATTCTTATTTTAAATAAAAATTCAATGCTTTTGGGACACTTAAAAAAGAATTAGCCAATCCTTCGATAAGACCTCTTTTAAACATATCATTTAATTATTTTGATGGATTTCCAATTTCCTCTTCAGTAATTAAATTAACAAGCATTAATTTTAATCCTGCAACTAATTAAGATCTTTATTCAGCATAATGATTAAAAATGATGTGTTAAAATTTTTTTATTTCAGTGTCAAAAAATTTGCTTTTTTCAGGTGCTTTTTATTTTCTTTCAAATTGTTTTTCTAATATTTTAACTCTTGATTATTATAAACTTCTTTTTAAGACTTGATAGACTTCACTTTTAATTTTATTATCAAAACACTTAGTTCTGATTTCTTAATCAAAAAGAGAATCTGTAGAAGGTGATATTTTATTATCTGAGAATGAAAACCAATCAGATCCTTTTAACATGATTTCATATAAATTTTTATCATCTCTGAATAAATTTTAAATTTTGATATCATCTTTACAATTCAAGATTTCCATAATTTTAAAAAAATCACTATTTTTTTCATTAGGTAATTATAATTTTTATTAAGGTTATGAAGATGTTGATGATTACTATTAAGGTACAGATTAAGCTTAATGTATTAATGATTATTATTATGTCGGTTATTATTATGGTTAAGTTTATTATTATGTTTATTGAGAGTTTGTTTATTATTGTTATTACTATTATTAGGTAGTTTATTATAATTAATTTGGTTATTATCCTATTGAGATAATACTTGGAGTAGTTAAATTGTTATTAGTTATTTATGTAGTATTTGTTGGTGTAATTATTTATTTATTTAAATCATTAGGATTAGATTAAGCAGGTTTTTATTACTATTGTGGTTATTATGCTGGAGTTTAATTGGTGTTATTAGAAAATAAAGTATTAGAAGCTATAAATAAATTCGATTAATTTGGTTAAGCTTGATTGGATGTTTATAATGATGAGGTAGGATTAGTATTAGTAGTAGCTGAAATTGGATTTTATTAATTAGTTAAAGAATTGTTATTTTAATTAAGTTAAGGATTACTTGTTTATGGTTATGATGAAAATATTCCTCCAGCTGTCGCTGTTCCTTATCCTGGATCTGCACTTATACCTAAAGTATTTGTTCCCAATCCTCCTCCTGCATTTGCTCCCACTAAACCTATATTCGCATTCGTATCTGCACCTATTCCTGTACCTACTCTATTTGAAGTAGGATTATTAAATAATCCTCCACCTGTTTATGGATTTTATTAAGTTGTGTTTTGTTAAGTTGATTAAGGAGGTTAATTAGAACTATTTAGTTAAAATAAAGATGCAGAATTATTTAGATTTGTCTATGTTGTTTATGAACCTTATGGTTATTATTAAAAAAGACTTAAACCGCCCATTCCAGTTTAATTTGCTTAAGGTGCTGCATTCCCCTAATTTTAAAAAATGTTGTTATTTATTTAGGTCGGTTGTTATTATTATGGAGGTTAGGCTGTTGGTAATGATCCAGATAGTATATTATTTGCTGTATTATTTGTATTCATATTTTAGCTAGGTGCTTAGTTACCAAAGATATTAGGAATTGTAGAATTTGCTCCTGTTTATTATGCTCCACCTAAATTACCTTAAATACTAAAACTACTAAGCTAAGACCCTTAATTCTATGTCTATCCACTTTAGTTAAAATTTAATCCTGTTGAACCGAATATATTACCTCCTTGATTTTAAGCTGCACCAAACAATCCTTATGTACTTAAAATTATACAAATATACTTACTTATTTTAAGAGCTCATTTTAAATTATTTAAATTTATGATTGTAATAAAAAAAACATAAGACCTTCATATTTAATTCCAAAAGAACTAGCGGGAATTCTTCTTATCAAAAAAAACAATCCTAAAACTTCTATCTCAATCATACAATTAACATATCTTCGAATATTACTTAAAAACACATTACTCTCAAACTATTTTCAACAGCTCAATATACCACTATTTTATAGTACAGAATTCTATCTCTCAATTTTAAATCTATATCCAACAAACAACTTAATAATATATCTATACTATATTAAATATTCAAACAGATAAATTATAATCTATATGAGAAATTTCAGAAAAAAATTTGTTAACTATTTTAATTCATCTTAATCAACTCATTTACTACAACAAAATAGAATTCTAGTTAGAATCTCTTTCAACATATTATTTTTAAATATTAAATACAAACTATCAACTCAAAATTATAAATAAAAGCTGTCAATTATGTCAAACTTTAAATAATATATTTCTTGAGTTCCCATCAGTCTAAAATTTATTACTATAACATAGCCTTCCTAAATAACTTACTAATAAATATCTTCTGAACGATTCACTTTAATTTCAAAACTAAATCAAACTTCTTAAATTAGTTAAATTTGTAAATCAATAATACAATTTCATACAACCTGTTATTCAAAACTGTATATAACATTTCTAATAATGCAAAATTACATGTTTGAATAATTTTTTTTCTCATTATGATACTTCAATTATACTAATTATTGAAAAAAAATTATATTATATTTATTATAAGAGGAATATAATGTGAAACATTGTTTTATATTCACTTTGATATATAAAACAACATATGGAAATTATTTTAGACAAATAACTAAGAAATAAATTATTTTTCCAAAAAATCTAATAATTTTAAAAATTATAAATATTCATATTAAAATTTTTTGGACTTAAATTTTGAACTATTCCAAATAAACATGAAAATATTTAATCAATAAAAATTATAAAAACTGGATTATGTTTAATATTTCTCATAAACATCATTTACGATGGATTCCATTTTCTTTAATATATCATTATTAACTTAACTAGATTTATTTAATTCAGATTCGACTTCAGTTAAAGATTTATTAAATTTTAGAAAAGATTATCCTATTCTCCTGCGATACTGTGGTGTTTTAAGTCTTTTATCAGTCTATCCATTTGAATTTTGATAAAAGTTGATCATTGATTAAAGATTCTTTGTTCTTTCATTTGAACATTTTTCTGAGTTATTATTTGAGTTCACTTTCATAATAGATTTTTAATTTTCTGAAGAAGATTATTATAAATTTTCTTTTTTTTATGTACTTAATTAATTAGTTTCAAAACAAGTTTAAGGTCTTCCTCTTTATCGCATAGGGGAATGTTAGGAATATTAGGAATTGTTATTTGATAATTTGATTTCTTTTTTATTTATTTTTTCTTAAATTGGTTTATATTTAGCAATACAATTTAATTTCATATTCTTTATGAATTCATTGGTTTTATTTTAATATTTAGAATAATATTTTGATACTGTTAGTTTTATGGAGTTTTAATTTTTGGATAGCAATCCATTTTCAACTAAAATATCAAAATTATATGAGCCATTATTTATTTATGAAGCAGTAGATCTTGGGTCACTTACAAAATTCTACATAGATGAAGTCAGAAATGTATTATCCAACACTCTTTTTATAGGAACAACTGAATTTGATTATGAAAAATTTTTAGTTGAATATGTAGAAAAAGATTGCTTTTTCTAAGTTTTTACAGTTGAATCTAAATTCAATTGTTTTTAAATCCATTGTTCTTATGTTTTTGTTTAAACATTTTTGAATTCCGTTTATATTTAATCCATTAGCTTTACATCATTTAACAAATTTGATTCAACAATCTATTATCTTACATCAATAAATGTATTGAGCTCTTTCATATTTTTTAGTTTTTCATTAAATCTCTAATCAACTCGTTAGTTCCTATTCTACAATCTAATTAATTTAATAATTACTTAAGTCTCTTTTATGATTTCTCTATTAATTTAGTAGTAAGTTCTTAGATTTTATGTTTTCTATCTTCCTCTTCTTAAATTTTTTGAAAATAATCTTATAATCTATCCATTTGCAAAAAGTCAGAAACTTTTATTGACATTAAAAATAAAAATTTAATTTAAATTTCTTCTAATTATCATATCTACAATTAAAAGATTTCTTACACAAAATGAATATTATCCTCTGTTCTAAAAATAAGATAATCAATATTTTTAAGTTCTATAATTGTTTTATTAGAAATTAGAGTTCAATTTAAAGAGTAAAATTATTTTAAAATAAAAATTTTGCGTAATACCTTTTAAATTGAAAAAGAAGTTTATAGTTAATACCTTTTAAATTGAAAAAGAAGTTTATAGTAAGCATTTGAAAATAATAATTATAAATTAAACTAAATTGTTAAGCAAGATAAACAATTTTTCAAAATTCTGTATGAACATAGGACCAACCATTAACATGAGATGATAGTTCCAAATGTTCAGGTTAAAAAAGATTGTGACTAGCTTATGTATCTATTCTAATCTTTCTTGTTGGTTTAGGAAGTTCCAATTCTTTATTTTTAACCTTAACCCAATCAACATCTGAAAAATAAGGATGTTACTTGATTTCCTTAGAATCACCTACTCCTGATCCTAATCTTTTGATAGGATTTCTTTGAAGAAGCTATTAAATATGAATATAATAATTACTGATTTAATCAAGTTTCTACCTTCAGATGATATATACGAAGGGATTTTGAGAATAGCATTTTCTATATTATGAAAAAGCTATTCTTTTTCATTATCATAATAAGGTGGTACTCCAACTAAAAGTTCATACATGACTACTCCAAGTAAATACCAGTCAACAGCTTTTCCATGACCTTATCTTTTAAGCATTTCCGGTGCTAAATAAGCAACAGATCCACAAAATGATTTTGCTCCTTAATTAGCATCAAATATTCCTTCTTTTGAAAGTCCAAAATCAGTTAGCATAGCATGTCCATCAGCATCAATTACTATATTTTCTGGTTTTAAATCTCTATAAATGATATCTCTTTAATGTAAATCTTCCAAAGCTAAAATCACTTCACAAATGTAATTTTTTACTAATTCCTCTGGAAGTCTTTTTTTCTCTTCCAAAAGTTATCCCATATCTCCTCCAGGACAAAAGTCTAAAATCATAATTAATTTATCTGATGTTTAAAAAGCATATCTTAACTTTACTATAAAAGGATGAGAAGTTACTGATAATACATTTCTTTCTGTTTATGCATAACGAAATAAATTATGTTCTAAATTATTTATTTATATTTACTTAAAATCATTGTTTTATCTAAAACTTTCATAGCATAAAATTAGTTTAATCTTTTTACAAGATATACTTGACCAAAACTACCTTTACCAATTAAACCTAATATCTAAAATTAAGATAAAGATGTTTCCTCTTCATCTTTCAAATTTTTACAAGATTCAGAATAATTAGTTGAGAAAGTTGTTTACCTTTTTAATCCTTACATCTAAGTTTTAAATTATTCAAGTTATTGTAATTTAGTTTATAATTGTTTTACTTTAGGAGATGACTCCTAAATTTTATCCAGATTGTTTTATGACTTACTTGTTTTAATTAAATTTTTTATTTATTTTACATTTTTTCTTTAAAACATTTTTAATATTGTTTCTGTTTATATTGTTTGAATTGTAACTTCTTTAGTTTGTTTTTCTATAAAATATAAATAATATAATTACTTTTTGATTACTCTAAATAATCTTTGAATATTTGAGCAATTTCTGAATCTTCAATATAATAATCTGGATACTTTTAATCTAAATTTTTTAATAGGACAACACTCTCTTTTTAGAGTAAGAATTACACAATAGATTTAAAATTAAACTTACAAGCATAATGAAGAGCAGAGTTTCCATGAATATCTTGATGATTAATGTTAGCACCAACATTGACTAATATTTATAAAGTTTCTAATTTTCCACTATGTTAATATATAAATTAGTACTAATAAGCACTTAAAAGTAATGGTGTCATTTTATCCTCATTCTATTCATCTATTTGAATTTCTTTGTATAATAGAGCTTGAACAAGATGAGTGTTTCCATTTCTGGCTGCAAAATGTAGAGCTGTGTTACCATTCAAATCTTTTGATGAAATAGATGCACGAAGGCCTGAATTTATTTTAACCTTAGGTGATAGGTTTACTAAAATTTATTTCATATTATTACATAGATTATGAACAAGAGTAGGTTCAAGAAATTAAAGACAAGCTCCTGCTCTGTTACAGGAGCTTTCTTTTAAAAATTGTTCATTCAATTGTATCCTTAATTTGTCTATCCCCTCTTATTTCGAACTTTTCTATTCAACTATCTGATGTTTGATCAAAGTTTCAGATTGTTTAGACTCTTCATCCAAAGATTGTAGTTTAGAAAACTTGGGTATTTTAGATGAGAAAGGAAGATTTAAATTTTAATATGTAGATGTGGATCTATCCGAAAATAGTCTTTGCTCTTGTTTTTTGGAAACAATTTGCGTTTTCGGGGAACCAAAATTAACCTTTTATTAGGGAGTATGAAATTTATTCGACTTGGGACTTCTGTGTTCTTGGATTTGCCTTAATTTTGTTTGATATTCGTAAAGAGTTAATTTGCGATGGCCGTTCATTATTTCAAGGAGGTTTTAAATAAAATAAAATATTTTTGAATATCATTTCATATTTTTGGATATAATAAATTTAAAGAGCGGTATTAATTTAATATTGCAAAATCATTATTATGCATTAAATAATTACGATAACAATAGATATTTATATCTGATATAAAAATAATCAATTAAAATTAATAATTTTTATAT
>CAJJDN010000064.1:392882-450569 GCA_905182985.1 Paramecium sonneborni
TATAATTAATATTAAATATACAAAGAATTCAAATAAAGGTTTTTTAACAAATTAAATTATTTTATTTAATGAAAGTAGTTCAAAATCCAACATAATATTTCTTTGAACAATCAAATAATCCTCCAACTGAATATTTACCTAAAATTAATGAATTTGTCAGCAAATTGCTTAATCAAAGATAATGCATTTTATGCAAAAATGATTACAATATGAAGGATAGGTTACCTAGAATATTGATTCATTGTGGACATACAATTTGTACTGCTTGTCTTACAAATTTTTATAGGTAATTGATAATTGTAATTGTAATGTAGAAATAGAAGAGTAAGATGTCCACTATGTTTAAAATTAATTAAGCATCTAGATTCAGTTGATAGATTGCCAGTAAAGAGTAATATTAAATAATAGATTAATCATACAATTTTCACTCGTATGGCAGATGATATTAATAATAAGAGTAAATAACATGGAGGTACAGAAGTGATAGATCCATAACAATATTTGTTTACATAATTTTAATAATCAGCATTGTAAGCATAAAAAGCACGTCAACAATAATAAAATGCATATCCTTAAGTTGATCCAGATTCAGGATTAGAGTTTTGTGAATTTCATAATGACAGAGTGAAACATTTCTTTTGTATGAAACACAAGATGACCTGTTGTAGAGTGTGTTCAGAAATGATTCATTAAAAGAAAGTATAAAGATCGATCTAAAAATAGGATTGTATAGTTGTGGATTTATATGAAATTGAAGATGTACCATAATTTTTGAAGGAAGCTTACAAATTAAATGAAGAAAATGCATAATAACAAAATCAAAGAAGAGAAGATATGGGATTTATCTAAGATGGAGATGCAAGTACAAATTAATTGTTATTAATATTAGATGATGGTGAAAATTAGTTTAATGATGATGATTTGGAAGATGAATTTGAAGGAAATAGTATTTAGAGCATATGAATAATTCAAATATTAATAATCATTTATATCTATAGTTTTGAATTTATTGAATTCTTCTACGTTTTGATTCTTCAATGATATCAAAAGTATATATATTATCATGATCATTTTATTAATTGAAGTTTCTGGAATGATACAATTAAGAATTATTAAAAGGTTAAGGAAATCCTTGATAACTTTGATGATTTTAACGTTCTATCATTACATGTCTTTGTTAAGATGGTATTTGAAAATCATTATTATTGTAACGTTCTTATTATTGATATTGCTAGTAATTAGGATGTTATCTTAGAGATCGTTATTAATTTTGATTCTATTGAATTTTAGGTTGAGGTAATCTATTTTATTGATATTAATTGTAACAAAAAATAGCTCTAATAAGATTAATCATAATTTATTTTTACCCTTTATCACTCATAAGTAGATTTTTAATAAAGGAATCAAGTAATGTATTTTATTAGGGCAACTTTTCTAACTGGCAATCTTAATTAAAAGTTTAATCCTTTACTGGATAGACTTTTCCAAGAGTTTTACACAATCTGAATTATTATTATTATTAATTTGTTTTACATTTCATCATAAAGTTACATTCGTTGATCAATACATTGAGATTATCTAATTTTAGGATCTTAACAAAATATTTATGCTGTTTGTTTCATAACTAGTTTTAAAATAGATAATATGATTTACATTCTTATTCATTCATTTTATAAAATTTTATTAATATTTTTATATGGCTCATAAACTATCATAAAATTGGGTATTTTGGTATGCTCCAAGAGGTAGAAAAGCAATAGCAGGTTCAGATCATTATGATGTAAATTTAAAAGAAATTGGTGAATTCAATACAGTTGAAGAATTTTATACATATTATTGTTTTTTGGGCAGACCAAGTGAGGTATTTAATTTAAACAAATAATAGATTGAAATTGATAACAAAATTATGTTATTTAGAAAAGGTCATAGACCAATGTGGGAAGAATGTTTAGAAGGAGGTACATGGATTATTCATTTTAAAAAAAGAGAGAATGAATTATTGAATAAGAAATGGGAAGCATTACTTTTGGGTATTAATTATCGAGTCATTTTAAGCATGTATTGGAGAAGAATTTGATGATGATAATGTAATTGGTGTAGTATTATCAATTAGAGAAAGAAGAAATTTATTAGAAATTTGGTTAAAAGACAGAAAAGAAAGTGAAAAATTAAGAATTGGAGAAAAACTAAGAGTTGCTTTAGAAATGGATCCTAATAATCTTACATTTTTCTTTAAAGAACATAGCAAAAGCTTGAATGTATTATTCTAATCATAAATTAGGATAAATCAACTATGAAAGGTGCTGAATCATATACTTTTGTTAAGACTCCACTAGAAACTCCATAGACTGAACCTAAAGTACAACATCCTGATCTTGATCAATTTAAATTATGATTAATTATTTTGCACAAATATATTGTTTACAAATTTTTTATTAAATTAACTATACACTACTTATTAAAAATATTAAATCGTAAAATATATTTAATACAATTAAAATTCTTAAAACATATAAATATTTAAGGATTAAATTCCAATTTACATTTCTATTTTTATATCTTGTAGATTCATTCTTAGTACCCTTTTAACTTTTATTGGTAAACTGTTCGTAAAAGGATTCTCAAAAAAATACCCATACAAAGAATTCTATTTTATTAAATTTAACTAAGTAGTAGATTTAATCTTAAATGATCATAATAAAATGTAAATTAAAAGAATTGAAAGAACTTTCAAATCAATTTAAGTTTATGCCAGAAAATTCGCTATTTAGTGTTTAACCTTAGAAGATATCACACTTGAACTTGAAAATAAAAAAATGTAAATGTAAACCAAAATATTTAAATCATGCAAATTTTACCCTAATCTTACAGGTATTGAATCCATCATCTATAAAGCAATAGATAATTAAAGCACTCATTATTCTGTAATTTTGTTTATTTAAGTAGAAATTTTTATCGAATTTAATTTTCATTAAGCTTTATTTTACCAAGTTAATGTCATAATTCAACAATTAAATTAAAAAGGCATACATGTTGTAGAAAAAAGATGTAGAGAACTTAAAATAAGAAATGATCACTATTATAATTTATCTATAAATCATAATATTTATTTGAATAATTTTGATGAATTAAAAGAATCAATAATTTGTTTAAAACAATGAACAATTATAAGTTAACACTAACTTATCCAACAAAATTATGAAATAAAACCAATATAAACAATGCTAACAATATCAAGATGAAGAGGATTAATTATCTATATCCTTAACTAACAAATATGATCATTCGAAACCGAGCTTTCTTAGAACATTTCCTCAGCAACCTTAAGATTATTAAGGAAGTGAAGATATTATGGCTCCTTCTATATTTTCCAATATACATACAAATAAAAGTAGAGAAAAAATAGCATTCAAGTCTGAAAATAAAAATCAACATCAATATAATTATCATTATGAAACTTCAAATATATCTTCCTCCTAAAATTCTGTAATCTATTTTTATTTATTAAATTCTATAGATTAGATCAATCTTAGAAGGTAGGAGATACAAATAAGTCAATTAAGAAAAAATAAAAATGATCATAGACTAAATTAAAGTCAAATTGTTGAATTTAATACATTATTCAAAATATAATGATCCTTTATTAAGAAATGAATATTAGGAATGTAAAAAATTATAGTCTAATTATTTTTAGTATCGCCTTTGAAATATTTTTATTTCACAATGTACATTTTTCTATCAACTACAACTTCAAATTTCCTGACATCCATATTTATTCCTATAACTCAATTTTTTGAAGTTTCATAATTATTTTAAATTCTTTCTCACATCACATTTGGATTGAATTTACTTACTATATTTTAAGATTTATTTTTTTAAAGAGGTCCATATAAAATGTATCGTGGAACCATCAAAGTCAATTATTAAGATGAAACAAAAAAAATTTTAGATACAATCAGATTATTGCTTTTAATATTTAACAACTTTATCTAAATTGCAAATGATTGTAAACTATTGACAATTATATTAATGATGATTTTATCATTGTTGAGATAAAATGAAAATTTTGAAAACATTTATAAATCAACTCATCATTTAATTTTCATTTTTTAGCTTTGGATTACTGTAATAGTTTCATTCACTTGTACATATTAAGGTACTATATTAGAATAAATAGAGTTTTTAATTTGGATGAAGATATGCCTCTATCTTATAGTATTGTATTAGCTATATCTTTACTTACTCATTGTTCGAATATATGTATTAAATTATATTATACAACTATTAGCAATTGAAATATCCAGCTAAAATTGTTTATTAATATCAATTTATATGATTATCTCATATCTATGCCTTGCTTATACATCAATGATATTTTACATTTGGATGAAACCTGATATAGAAATTCAAGAGGAGAAATAGAGATTACTTAAAGGATTCGTTGAAAGATTTAGAGAAAAATGTGAAAATGATTAATTATTAAGGAGATGTTACTCTTATCTTGAATTTCGAATAGATGTAATACTAATTTATTTTGATATTTATAGGAAGATATAAACAAATCAAAAGATCAACTTACTAAAAAGTTAAGTCTGGATTTAAAAGATGAAATAGAAATATCTTTAAGATCGACAATGATTGATAAAATAGAATTAATGAATAGATTTTCAACTCATTTTAAATAATAATTATTGTATGAAATAGAATAAGTGTAATTTAATCCTGAAGATAACATAATAATAGTATAAATATTATAGTATGAAAAAGGAACATTAAATAGATGATTTAGGATTATTCTATATTTTAAAAGGCTAAGTAAAAGTCTAATTTTAAGGATCTTCTTTTGGTAAAAATAAAAGAGAAGTAACAACATTATCAGAAGGACAAACATTTGGGTAATATTCTTTTATCACAGGAATCCCTTTAAATATCAGTATTTTTAGTTAAGGATCAACTACATTAATGAAATTAAAGAGATCCAATTTCATATCCATAATATCAAATTATCCTAATGATAATGAAATATTTTGCACAATGAAGGATAATGCATCTTACAATCAAAAAATATTTGAATGTTACTATTGTTAAATTAATGGAAACTATATTATTGAATGCAACCATATTCAGTATTTTCCATAGAGATTAAATACAATAGAGAAATACTTATATACACAAAAATAATTTAGAAAAAAATGGACTAGAAGATATCGCAAATCATTTGCTTGGTAAGATCTAAGTTTAAATTAAGAGAAGGCCAAATAATACATTAATAAATAAAGTTAAGAATAGATGTCTGATGAATTACCAGATATTTCATAATTACCATATTCTGAGAGTAAATGCTTTTAACATATTTTAGATTAAACATATTAGTCCGTAAGTTTTAATAGTAACTCTTTGGGTTAAAAAAATTAGAATCCTGAATAATATTAAACATTCAGTAATGTAGAGAGTTTTGAAGAAATTAATATACAATAAGAATTTTAGGATGATTAAACCATACCCTTTTAAGAAGCCTAAGTTAAAAATATTCGTTAAAATTCAAAAAAGACAACGAATTTTTTGAAAAATTCATCACTTTTGGAAAAGGACGAAATTGTAAATTAATTTGAACATTAAATGAACAAAGAAAAAACTATTTTATATCAAACTGCAAGAAATTATAATGGAAATAAAATGACTTTTCAATATTAAAAAGAATAATTGCAATCAATTCATAGAGAGGAATTAAATAAAACAGATGCTTAATAATAACAATAATCATTAGCAATTTATTAATAGTAATAGCCATCTAATCTCAAATAACCAATTAGGTAAATTTCTGAAAGATCTTACACTTAATCTAATTCAATTTCCAAAGATATTTCGAATAATCCATCCTCAAGATAAAATAAATCATAAAGAAAATCTAGATAATCTAGTTAAGATAGAGTAATGGAAAAATCAGATACAAGAAAATTGATTAGCTCAAGGTCTTTGACAGAATAAAATAGACTCAATAATAATAAAAGCTTAAAGTCTGGTACAAAGAGCACTCCAATTTAAATGTCTTAGTTTCAAGCTATAACAAGTCCAGAAGTAAATGAAATTCATAATATTAGAATTAAGGATATTATTTGGTTGATATAATTTTTAATAAGTTCGAAAAAATGTGTGAATTCAAGACTTACAATCCTCATAATAATTATAATCAAGTAATAAATAGATATACAAAATATATTGAATCATTGAGATGCAACCATTTTAATAGGAAGAAGCATTTATAAACTTCTCCCTATTCTATAAGATGTTTTGTAGGATCGAAAATTAGGAAAATTAAAAAGTTACTTTGAACTACAAATTTATTTGATTGCTCATTTATTATTAATTTTAGATTTAAAATAAAATAATTGTTAATATAAAAAAATAAAATAAGTCAATGCTTTAGCAATTTAATTAAAAATGTAAAAATATTGATAAATATAACATGGAAATTTTATTAGGTTTTGTTCAATAAATTATAATTATAGATTTTCAAATTTTAATATTTGAATTGTTGAATTACTCTATCTACGGATATATATAAAATTAATTATATTTATGCTAAAAAAGAACTTAATAGAGTATCTTCTAAATGAAGTTTAGATATTTTTAGCCCTCCTAATAGGTATTGTTTCTAAATGAAGTAGGACTATATTAATCTTCAGAATTAGATTCAATTTTACCAATAAGTTTGAATTTAATAATTGAGTTAATTTATCTATTCATAAAATATAAGAATAGCGATCATATCAAGATGTTTTGGAGATTTAAATTAATCTTCATTTTAATTCAAATTTCAATGAATATTGAGATATGTTAATTTTGTTTGATAATAGTCCATTTGATTGAAGATGATGCTATTTAATTATTTATATTAAGCACAGTGTTTTTAATTAGTTTGATATAGGAATAAGAAAATAATTATTTAACAGAAGTACCATTCAACTTATTATATTTTTTTAATGTAATTTATTTGATTGGATTAATGTTTATGAAGTGGTAATCAGTAAAATCTATAGAAGCTTATTAAGAATAGACTTTTAAATAGAAATCATTTGAATGTATAGAAATAATTATAATATATAATGTAGTAAAGGAATCAATAAATAATAGAGATTTGATAAGCAAGTCAAATTAATAATAATAATAATAATCGGTTAGTTAAGAAATAAATGTAATAAAAATGGAATAAAATGAAGATGAATTAATTTTATAGAATGTTGCTTGGATTTAGAACTAATCTGCTTTAGTTTATAATAGGAAGCTAAACATAGTTTATTAGAATATATTTTTAGGGAAATTGCTTAAGTAATCAAATTTGGATGAATAATAAACATAATAGTAATCAAAGCCAGATTATGAAGAGTTGTTCTTAGATTGCCAAATATTGATAGGGAGCAAAGAGTTGATGGAAATAAATAGCAATAATAATGAATAATCTATGAATAGTGAGTAATGAAATAAATTGATAATTAAAAGTGGTTCCTTTTTGCTAAATAGAGTGAATGATTATCATAAATGCCGAATGAAGTCTATTCTAACCATTAGAGATTTGAGTTTGATGATGCAGAATGAGATTGATAAGTAGTTTACTTGGAATTAAAGAGATGGCGACCGAGTATGGTGACATTGTTTAAATTGAGAAGCGATGTGTTCGATTTTGAGAATATCCAAATCAAAGTATTTGTGAATAAGGTCAATGAATCCACCTTTCTTATTTTCCTTTTTGAGCAGTAACCTCCATAAAGAAAAAAAGATGAATCTACTTAACCAATCATAAATATATTTTCCACTTTTGTACATGAATCTGTAAGCTATATAAATTGTATATTAACTCTAATTTTACTCACATAACATGAACATGAAAATACTCACAAAATCTCTTTGAAACAATATTATTATATGCCTATGAGAATGATGAGCTTAAGATACATACTATTTGTTAATAGTATGAGAGATTATATCTTTTATATATAAAATTAACTATTTTTAAGAATTTCAGCATTCAAAGTAAATGATTTGATTGAAGAATTATTATTAGTATATGAAGACAACTTAAAAATAAGAGATGTGAGTTTAACAACATCTATAGATTTAAGTGATAATAATCAAATTATATTTAGTGATTTAGATAGGGTAAATTATTATCATAAACTAGTTAAAATAAATATTAGCATGTTTATTGTCTTATTGTTTAAAATATACAACTGCTTCTTAATTAAAATTAGATATCAAAAGTTATACTGTAAGTGGTATTATGGTATCATTTAAAGACAGTATGATAGCTAAAGATGATAATATGAGAAAATCAATTACAAATTTAGTTAGATTTCTCAATTCAACTTTAAAAATGTCTTCATTTTATGATGTTGATTTGAATAATCCATTAGAATTATAAATTTGTGTTATCTTATGTTGGTAATTGTCTGGAACATTTAAAAGAGGTCTAGAATTCTTGTATGATAGTTAAGGATTTGGTACTTTTACTTTTGTAATTGAATCATAAACAAATCAATAAAGAATGTAATCTCGTTAAGATACAGGTCCAATTAAAATCTTAGGTTAAAGAAAATATTACGAAACATCATTATCTTTATTATTAGCTTAAGATAGCAGTGGTTATAGAGAAGAATCTAAGTAATTATCTACATTTCTATTAAGGTATATTTCATTGACTTAATTATCAAAATAATTTTCTATGAAACCTGGAGATCCTTTTGATGTTCAAAGTGCTTATTTCTCATAAATTTCAAGAATTAAATAAGATTCATCAAATTCTAAATAAATTTAAAATTCTGGATCTGTTCCTAAACAATCAAAAGAATAAAGTAATAGTTTTTCTGGAACATTGAAATAAGGTTTTCCTGATACAATTTAACAACCTTATAAAAAGACTAGAAATGAAAGAAATGATAAAAGTGATTCTTAACATGACTCCATGAAAACACATTCTAATTTTGATTTTGGAGCTGAATTAAGTAATCCATCAATCCATCCTCCAGAATTAACTCCAAAATTATTATCATCAGTAATTAAATATAGATTAAGATTAACTTGTTGTTCTAAGGTTTTAATTTTAGATAATGATCATTATAGTGTCTTTTCTTTATAAAAAGTTTTAGAAAAATATAATATTAAATGTGATAAAGCTTTTAATGGAATTGAGGCTTAAAAATTAATATAGAATAAATTAATTAAACCTTGCCATTGTGGAAATAAATCTTATTTGTTATTTTTTATAGAATTTTATTTACCAGTAAAATCTGTATATTTATTTATTTTAGATATTATCAGGAATAGAATTAGTAAAATTACTAAAAGAATAAATGAAAAATGGTACGATAGACAAGGGTTATGTGATAGTAATAGCAACATTTGTAGATT
This sequence comes from Paramecium sonneborni, assembly GCA_905182985.1. Taxonomy (NCBI): domain Eukaryota; phylum Ciliophora; class Oligohymenophorea; order Peniculida; family Parameciidae; genus Paramecium; species Paramecium sonneborni. The sequence goes on from CAJJDN010000064.1 coordinate 402,288, forward strand.
TGAATTCTAAATTAGAATGTTTTAAAAATGGAGCTGATTATTTTATAGCTAAACCCTTTGATTTAATAGATATTGGAGCAGCAGTTTAATATTTAGATTTTTGATAGTTAATAATAAATCATTTTTATTTTTAAAAGCAATTAGATCTTTGTCTAGTCTAAATTACTTATTCAAATAACAATTCCATTTGAATTTATGTAGAATGCTTCAGTGATTTTTTGGTCATATCCAATTCTTCTGCTTTAAACACTTATTCTTTTGGGGAAAGGGATACAAAATTAGTATTAAACCAAGACTATAAGATTTTTGATTCCGAAACAATAGACTTATGGAATATTTGAATGAGAACATCTCCCTATAAAAATATATCATTGAATGCAAAAAGTATTTCTTTTTCTGAAGCAATCTATGCCTTTTCTATTAATTACCTATCATTATTTTAAATTCTAATCATTGTTCCATAAGATAAACCAACTAATCTAACTGATACTAATTCAATTTATCTAAATGGCATTTTAATCAGTTCATTTTTTAGAGCATAACTGAAGTAATGGACATATCGTATCTAACTGGGTATAGTTACTCCTTTCTTATTTTATGTTCTAACGAGACCATAATAAGCTAAAGCATCTGAACTTGAAGTATATTTTCCACTATATAGCAAATAGCAACAAATCATAACGCCAGTTCTTCCTTTACCAGCTTTGCAATGTATTGCTACAACATGATTAGGATTTCCATTTAACCATTCATGAACTTTCTAACAGAATTCAACCATCAAATTAAATGGAGGTGCTTAATGATCATCAAAAGGAAACTCGGCCACTTTATAGAAAGACTCATGCTTATACTTACGTTCTGAACATCTAGGTAGGAGTTGTAAGCTTACAAGTTAAAAACCATATAATTATTTCCATGACGACTATTTAGAAATTTTTACACTTCTGGCATCGGATTTCTATATATTGCCTCAAAACTTTCAGCTGGAAATCCCATTGCTATTATATTATCAGTTATATCTAAGTTTTAAATCAATAATCTTACAGGTTAAGTCTAAATTGAATCCATCGACTTTAAATCTCTTCTTCTATTTCGATACTAACTCTTTTATTATTTCTCTTTAATAAGCTTCCTTTGCATTCTTCATTGATTTCTATGTTATTTCATCTGCATGGTTTTATAGAACTATTGTTTAATTTATTCTTTTATCCAGATTTCTATTAAATGATAGTTCGCTTGGAATCTAAACGAAAGTTTGCTCATTATCATTGTTTTTTTATATTTATTTTATTTCTACAGGACTTTAACTTATTTAAAGACTCTCCTAATCATCCTCATCATCACTTGATATTTCATTCAGAATCATTGATTCCTACACATCTTACATTTAGATCATCAATAAAATTTATTAAACTTTACTATTTATATTATAGGTTTTATTTAATCTTTTATTAACATATCAAAATAATCATAACAATCAATTTTCCTTCTATATACTTTAATCTTTATCCTTCTTTTTGTTCTTTTTAAATATTATTATATTTAAAAATAATTAAATAATCAATGTTCTTCAATATAGAATAAAAAATTTGCAAATTTATAACTAAATCAAACTTTTTTTTCTCTAAATGACTTGTATCTCTATCATATCAAAAGCTTCATTATATTCTAAGAATTATATGTCTATTTAATTTTTCAAAACAAACTTAAATTTTTTTCTTTATCCCTCAATATTTAATTTTATTTTTTTAGAAAAATTCAAATTGAGATCTTTTAATTTATGAAACTCTAAATTTTTTGGATTTGTAAATTGGCTATTCATCTTTCTTAAATTTAAATAATTAAATGATGCATGAGAATAATCAATAAATAGGTTTATAAATTTTGATTGATTAATTGTAATTCCATAATCCCATTTGTTTTTAAAAACAAAATAATTTTTTAGAAAATTGCTCAACCAAAATATTATTTGACTTGTTATTAAAGAAAATTTAATACATTAAATTATTCTTAAACTATTTTAAACTTTTTCTATGTTATTTGTAAATTTTTGCTTTCAATTAATTTTCTTATGTAATTACTTTAGCATTAAGATTATTGATAGTAGAAATTAAATTTAAGGGAAAGAATAGATAAATTATGATAAATTCTAAGAGCTGAGAGATTCCAATTAATTTGAAATAGAAATCAAAAAAATATATTTTATTATAAATATAAGAATTGAAATTTTGTTATGTAACAATATAAATTCATTTATATCAGATTTATTGTGAAGAATCTTAATAGATTAAATATTACGATAATAATAATTATCACTAAAGAATATAATCAGATATCGAAATTACAACAAAAGAAAAATTTCTACCAGAAAGACTTTTAATCCCCTGGATTTTCATCTTTAATCTTTGTTATTTGTAACTAGGTATTTTAATTTTATTGAGTAAATGAACTAACATAATGAGAGTTTAATTTTGTCACTTTGAGGGCAAATTGTGTTATATTAGTTTAACCTAATTGAGTTTAATCTGAAAAGGCTTTAAAGAATATTAAACAATAAAATACCTGGAAAATCTTCGTTTGGTTTTCCATTTTTTTTTTTTGGAATGTACAATTCATAGAGGAGTGATCCATCTTAAGTGAATGGGGAATGAATATAATCATGTTACAAATTGAATTCTTTTATAACTAACACAATAAAATCAGAGATCAAGGTATCTTGTGTTGTTGATACAATGATTTCATATTTATTATCAATATTTTCATCATACCAAAATACATTGTAAATATTTGGTTTTCTAAATGAATGACCCTATTGATAGTTATATATAAAGAGGGATTACCTCTTCCTAAATGATTTAAATAGGTTCTGCACAAGATTGAGACCCTCTTCTTTATGGAGGAATATGATTAAGTTATAGTAAACTTTCTTTAAATTATAGTTATAATAAATACTTTGGGTTCTTTTTAATTTAAAATTTTTAGAATTGTCTTGTAGCATAGCTAAGTTTGCATTGCTTTGTTTAGATTGTGTTGATGTTGATTATTCTTAACTAGATAGTTTATCATCAATAATGAGATCAAATTGTTCATCCTTTTAGCATAGTTATTTCATTGAACTTATAATTATTTTTTAGAAAATTATATGTAAAAATAAATAATTTTCAATAATAAATAATATATACTAAATAAATGGATTTAAATTGTAGAGTGAAATGTGCTTGTGTGATAAATTTGAGTACATTAAGCACTCATGGAATTTTATCATTGGTGGCTGAAAACCCTGTCTTTATCAATGATTTGCAATAAGAAGCTTAAATATTATATTAACAGATTTTGAACTAATAAGATTCATAAAATGTTCCTTCATTACCTGTTTAAAAGATATATTCATAATCAGGAGCTTGGTATTGTTCATAAAAGAACAATATAGTAATTAGTCTTTTAGTTACATCCTCTTATCCAATGTCAAGTGCTATGCGATTGTTAAAATAAATTGAAGAAATATTAAAAAGGCAAATTTAAACTGGAAGATATGAATTTCATACATTAGAACCAAATGTGAGAAATGTATTTATTTATTACAAATAGTTATTAACTTAATATGACAGAGATCCTTTTTCAGACGATAAAATAGAAATAACTTGTAAGTCTGTTGATTCTGTCCAAGGATTAATGGAAGAAAACATAAAGAAGTTTTAAATGAATCAAGAATAATTACATGTTATTCATCACAAAAGTGCAGATATATCTTAAATGGCAGTTTAATTTCAAAAAGCGGCAACAGATGTAAACACAAAATAAAATTGGGCTGTTTATGTAGTTTTTGGAATTTTTGGTGCAATTGTTATCGGAACAATAATTTATATTTTCTTATGATAATAAATTTAGTATATAAACTATCTAACAAATATCATTTTGCTGTATTTAATCTAATATATCCAGGATCTGTTGGATTTCGAAATTGCTTTAATGAAGGGCTTTTTCCTATATTTGTACTTTGAGTGATATTTTGAAAGGAATGCAAAAATGATGTAGTAACATGACTATTCTATATTTAAATTTCTTTTTAATGACTTATTGAATGCGCATTTTTGTATTTCAAAAGTTCTAAATTTGTTTCTATTAAGAATTCCTTCAAATCTGGTCTTCTATTAAGAATACTTTTAGATGGTTATTATTTAACAATTTTCCTCAATTATTTAGACACTCTTAATTTAGCTCCTGAAATACCTGGATCTGATTCACTATATTTTAAAAAGCAAGTCTCACAAATGAGAATAGATTTTATTAAAAATGCATCATTGACTTTTAATTATTCAAATAATTGCACTGTTAAATGTGGATAAAGCTTTAAAATAAGTTGTGGAATATGTGAATGTATATCTCTAAGATGACCTTCACATTACTAAAAGGATTTAGGTTTTATTATTTCAATATTATTAACAAGTGGATGCTGATTTGCATCTTGGTCAAAATGTTTTATTATATACTCATACGTCAAATTATATAAATCTAAATATTACTTTGAAATATTCACCTTTCTATTAGCATAAAACTCCACACTCAAAACATTCAATATCTTTAATTAAAGCAACTGGATGCATGGTATTTACTGTAAGCATATTTTTTATTGAATGAGGTTTTTGAAAATTAGTGTTAAATGGAATTGGAGTATTATTTTTCTTCACGTTTGTATTACCCCATAAGGCCTTATACAACTTTATTTATGACTAAGCCTCTCCTTATAGTCTAATTGAAGAAGAATACAAAAACCAAACTTTATTATTCTAATCATAGATCCATTATAAAGTTACTTAGTCTGCTTTAAAATAAAATACTATTCTAGATAAATTTGTCTATCCGTAACTTAAATTTGTAATCTTCTATACAATCATCTAACATTGTTTTCTTATTTCTTATGATATTTCCTTCCCTCTTAAAGGAATTACTCTAGAATAAGCTTCTCCTCCATCAAATGTTGTGCATCTTTCTATTATAAATTATATTTTCACCATATGGATCATAAGACATATCATATAAATCCCTATTGTTTTGTTTCTTTGAAAGTATACATACAGATGGACTCCAAATTGCTTAAATTAAAGATTCATGATTTCCTAAAGGTTCTATAAACTTTTATAATATCCCTGAAGGTGGTTTATTTTGGGAATTTACAAATTCAGGGAACATTTATTTCGTTATATAATAAATGCATATCTTTTCATCGAAGTCTAAGAGAGGCTTTGCCTTTTTTGATTGATTTGGAAATGGTTTCTCCTCTTTAGGATCAGGATGATTATATTTTTAAGGGTATATATAGAATGCTATTACTTATCCATTTGGTTTATCGCCTTAACAAAAATGTCTTATTAAATTTTCAGACTTTCGAGCTTCAGATTTCTTAGTCATAATCTCACCTTCTTTACTTGTAAAGTACCAAACCTAATTTTAGATTAGTTTTACTTAAGGAAAACCATTTTTATAAATTAAAGTGTCTGGTATTCTTATTTGAAAAGACTCTTTTAATAATGATTCATCTTTAAACCATAACAAATGATATATGTTGTATGCTACTCCATTCGTATTTGTTATCATTATTAATTATTGATTTTTAAAGAATTAATTATATTTAAATAAGTTCTCTCAGAATAATTATCGAAATTATCAATATAAAAATTCTAAATATCAAAATTTTTATTTAATATGAAAATTTAGAGCAAGATCATTATAGATTGATAAACTTTCTTGATTAGTTTGTTTCATCAAAAATAAAATTCATAAGTAATTATAAAAGTAACACTAAAAAATTGCTTAAGATTAAATAAAAAATAGTTTTTTGCACGTATCAAAATTATTGAAAATATTTGTATAGAAATTGATTTAAATTTTGCTCAAAATTAAAAATCTTTGATAACATTTAATTACGTTTTTGATTATAAAAATATATTTTTTTTATTGTTAAACTAAAACAGTAATTTATTTAAAATATTATATATATATATATGAATTCAAAGAATTCTTAACTACATAAAAAATCATAAACTAGCTATTTAAATTATATGCTTGATGCTCGCTTATCGAAAATAAGAGAAAAAACAGTAATAAAATTCAAAGAAAATGAGAGTAAATTTGGTGATGATAACTTTCAATTAATAACAGATTATAGTGATTCGCATAATTGTTAAAATTGTTAACAATAATTATTGATAATTAATGAATTGAAGGCATAAATTTTAGAATGTTAGAAATAGATTGATATTTTATATATAGAAAAGGATGTAATACAAAAATAAGAAGAGTAAACAATAAAATTTCTAATTTAAGAAATTGAAAAAACCAAATTAGATCAGAAGAGATGTTCAACTGAATTATAGCATTCATTAATATAATTTGCAAATGAAAACTTTTATAAATAGAGTCAAACTCTATCATTTTAAGATAGATAAGAAGATAACTTTATTTTGAATAATTAATTAAAATAAATAAAGGAATAAAATGCAAATTATGCTGAACTTTTACATTAATAATATGAATTCTCAATAAATATTAATATAAAATTTGCATAATTATCAAACTCATTGAATACTCTAATTACATTGATTCAAAAATATACAAGAATCATAACTCATATATAAATGCAAAGTTCACCATAATTAGATTTATTGCTTCCTAATGCACTTGAAGACCATGTGAAATAGGATCATAAATAGCAATTACATTTTATAGATTTACATGATATGACAACAAAAATATAATAGATTTAGATAGGATCTTTAACAGATGTCTAATAAAAGATAGAAACATTGATAGAATTGGTGGCTGACTATTTATCTTAAGCTTAAAGAATAGCAATAAATGATATGAGTAGAACAATTGTGTGATTAAAATATATATATATATATACTAATGATATGGATATAAAAATAATAATAATCATCTGCTAAATTTTTCAAATTAAGAAAATGAAGACTGCATTTTATCTCTTGTTTTATCAAAATGATATTTGGGTATGATTCCAATAGTTCCTGAAATATAGTAAGATCCTGGGCCTACTTCTTCTTTCTCTTTAGGAGGGAATCTAGCTGCTTTTCCGAGACTAATAGTAAAAGAATAAAAAAAACCTTGATCTTGGACCTGTATTAAATGGTAAAGCATAGCTTCCAGGTCCAATATTTTTAAATTTCGAAAGTACTGGATCAGATCTATTGCCTTTTGTAAGACTTGCATGTGGTGTTTATGATTTTGTATAATGTTCAAGAGGTTTGGTAAAAGAATCTGAAACAAGTTGAGAATCTGGGTCATATTATCCTGGCCCAGGTGTATTATTATGGCTTTTAAGATCATATTTGAGTCGAATTGAATAATTTGGACCTTATAAACTTGAATTGATATCATATTTTCCTGGAGAGGGAACTCTGTCTCTTGATAATCGAAATTCAGTATTAGGATTATGTCTTTCGCCAGTTCCCATAGATAATTAAGATTTGCTATGTGAAATTCGATGAGGAGGCATTTAAGGATCATGAGTACCAGGTCCTGGTTTTAATTAAGATTCTTTGGTTACAAGTTATGATCTATTTTATTTAAGCATTTTAATTTCTTTAGCAGTAGAAGGATGTGGAAGTTTTGGATCATGTGCTATTATGATAATATAAATATACCTCCAGGACCAGGATCAAAATAATCAGTAGTCAAAATTGGAATATATTTATGACCAAAACTAAAAGCTTTTTTGAATTAGTTCATAGCTGGAGAATAAGTATCAGGACTAGGTACTATTTTATGAGAAGGTAATTCTCTATCTGCTTTTGGCATAGAATATTTAGGTGCTAGATCTTGAGATACTTCTCTATAATCTCCAGGACCTACATCAATTGATTTTGGTAATTATAATTTTTTAGCAGTTCCAAATCCAGTTGTTTTCTTTCCTTTATTTGTAGCCCAACTTGTAGATGTTTTAAATTAACTGAATGTCTCAGAATTATAATATTAATCAGGTGAAGGTCCTTCTTCTTTTGCCCATTTAGTTTCATATTTGTAACCAAATCCAAAAACTGGCTATGAATGTTAATTTAACAATGATGGATTATATGATCCGGGACTAAAATATATAAATTATTATTTACCCTATTGGATGTTCTTTAACAACTTCAGGTTTATGAATTGCCCATGTTTAGTGAAGATCTAAATCACCTCCTGATACTCTTTTTCCCATTGATGTTTGTATAGTATACATTTATTTAATTTTGTCTTGATATTCTTTTGTTTAATTCTTCTCTAAAAGTATTTTAAGTTATTCTTCATCTATAACTTAAACATTATGAATATTGTATGCTCCAACAGGTGGATTAGGTGCTTTTATTGCTTTCATTTTTTCATCTTATGGTAAATTAGATTTTCTTCTTGATATTTTACTAGACAATCTAGATTCAGTTCTTTTAAGTTAATCATCAAATTTCTTGCATCCTTCAACTTCCAATTTACTTGCAATTAAATCATCTTTCTTAACCCATGGTAATCGTTAAGATTCTCCAAATGTAAATGCTCCTGAAAATGCTAATCCATGAGGAGTGGTTCCAGTTGTACTCTGGTTCATTTTTCAATAATTTTTATTAATTTATTCTTATAATATAAATTTCAATAGATTTTCAAAATTAGTTATTTATATATTTATTTGGATTATCTATAGCTGCTTTTAAAAACTTATCAAAATCTTCTTATCTTAACTTCTATTTTTATGCTTCATCCCACAATATTACAGCAGATAATTATTAAGCTTATGATTTTTTAGAACTCTATAATTTTAGTTTTAATAGCTTTGAATAAAATAATCTTTAATTATTAGATTCACATTTTCGTGTTTACTCTTCTAAAAAACCAAAATCATTTGTTGATATATTTGTAAGTATTTCACTTTTCGCATTTAATTTCATTGGAACCTATTAGATAACAGCGTTTTTTTAATGTTATCGAGGAAAAAATACTTGGGCTTCATCAATATTCATCCATTTAGGATTTTTATTATTTTAAAAATTTTGATTTATAAGATTATTATAATGTTGCTATTCCATCTTTAAAGTATTACACTCTTAAATCTTTTTATTTATTTGATCAAGCAATTGTTCCTTTGTTACACTAGGTATATCTGGTTAATCAGCACTCATACAATATACTTTATTACTATTTTTATTTGATTGACTCTCTTAGGTTATTTAATTTTTTAATTTACTCTCAGAACTATTTTAATTCTAATTTTCTTAATCATCTTAGATATTTAAATTATCTTTCAATATTTTTATTTTTTATTCAATAAGTACTTGAATTCTTTCTATATATAAACTTAGATTTAATGAAGATTTTGGAATGTATTTTAATTAGTTAATCTCAGTTAAATAAGTTTAACAACAAGATATTTCTACTTTGCCAACTGTCGAAATTTGAGTTACTAGTTCTATTATTCTAATGAGTCTAAGCGCTAATATATTATTTTTTTTTTCCATCAAACTTAATCTAATTTTTTGTAACTTAAAGTGATTCTCTTCTAAAAAAGAATATGTTTTATCAATATGATCGATGTTCTTAGTAACTTGTGTGCAAACTAAAGCATGTTTATTTGTTAAATCAAATCTTATATACTCTTAACAATTCATGCAAAGTATCAATAATTGAGAAGGTTCTTCTTTTTCTGCTTTTTATTTTGTATTACATTAATTTTTCAAAGACTTGAAGTAATTCATTGTATAGCTAATAAATGTTAAATATTTATTGACTTAATAAATGTTATAATTTGTATCAAAAAAGTCTGTTATAAAAACAAGAATCTTCTTGAGATCCTTTTTATCTTATAATGAAAAGTGGTATATTTAAATATCTTATAATCATTAAATGGGACTTTCCTGTATGACATTATAATTTAATTACAATTTAACTGCCTCAACAATTTATATGTCACATCCAATACATTAAAGTGACTCTATGTATTCTTCAATTTATTTCTAAGTCTATTCTTTTGTAACATCTAGAATATTAATTAAATTATTTAAATACTATTCTCTGCAAAAACACTTGTATTATTAACAAGTATACTTTGTAACTGAATTGCCTAATTTATCCAAATCTATGAATTGTGAAGTACTGCATGATTTTTTAAACCTTCTATTAAAAAATATTTTATTATTTCATACCAAAAATACTCATTTTTATTTCTTAATTATCATTAGGTAATTGTATTAACTTATAAATATATTTGGTCAATTAATATGCCTCAATTATAACTGAAGCAAAATCATTTTTTTGATTACAATAATCTAGACAAGTAATTATTAATTTGTGTAATGAAACATAACCTTCAGGACTTACTTAATAGTCTGTACTATTTTATTGGCTATCATCCTAATTCAATCTTAATTTAAGTATTTTATCTAAAGATTAGATGTATACTGCTGGTTAGGTTTATTGAAGAAGTTCATTCAGTTTTGTAACAGTTTCATCTGTTATTATATTGTTAAACATTGCATTCTAAAACATTTTCATATAAATTTAATTAGTTTCCTTAAATTATTAAGTGGATTCTATTGAATTATCAGGAATCGCTACTTAATCAAAGATTGGTTTCTTTTTTTTATTAGCCATCTGATTCTCTGGTTTAAAATTCAATTAAGAGTGGATAAAAGATTTAAAGTTTTCAAAATTTAATTTACTTAGAAGAGGCTTATCAGATGGCTAATCTTTAAAGAGTTCATTTAATTCATTTTTAGGATTGTATTACTCAATTTTTTGGCTTATTCCATTTAAATCATATTATAAATTGCGAACAACAGAAATTTCAAACATAAAAAATTTTATTCCTGAATCTTAGATGATTTTACGCCTTTCCAATTCAATATTTGAAAACTTATCTTGAACTATGGCAATATCCGAAAAATAAGATTCAACATATTAATTGTAATATGCCATGAAATTTTATAATTTGATCTCGCTTTGCTTGTAACTGAATTTTTTTTGGATTGTTTTATTCAGTTAAAATTTCTTTTCTTCATTAATTGCTTAAATATATTCATCTCTTAATGAGTTTAAACTTTCAATATTTCTTCGAATTTCTTTAGAATGTTTTTATTTGAGAAACTACATTTCTTTTTACCAACCATCTTCTTTTATGAGATGCTATTCCAATTCTTAAATAACATCATTTTTAATTTATCTTGCAAAAGTTCTAGTTTGTTCAGATTAAATATGAAAATAACTTCTTAGAATAATAAATAAATCTTTCAAACTATCTTTTCCATGTATTAATTTAGTAAGTGATTCACCTTAAAAAAATTGTGTATATATTTACCAATTTTTTCAAGACTTCTTGAATAATATTCTTCAAGTTCAGCTCTAGCTTATAGTAGACTAATAAAGTCTAGAATGACTTTCTTTTTTTCTTAACATTTTTTGCTTAAAGTATCAATTCTTTCTGAAATGTCTGGTGAAAAATCCATAATTAGTTTAAATTAAATTATGAAAGTATTATTTTATTAATATAAATGCTAATGGAATTGTGTTTTGTGATAAATTTAAATTTAATAAAAATGATGATATTTTCATTGCTTATATCTATAACTATAGCATGCAAGTAAATTATTTGAATAGAGTAGTTCAATAAATAAATCTGAGTCTATAAATTTGGAGAATGGAAAGAAATAAGAATTGTGTTTTAAGGTGAATACAAATTTGCCGACAATAGTTTAATTAGTTAAGTATGAAGATGAAGATTCAAATAAAAAAAAGAAAAAAGGAAAGAGTAATAAAGAAGAATAGGAAGATGATGAAAATATATTAATATACGGTATAGATAGTTGATAATAAAATTTAGAGGAGGTTGTTATGGAATAATGTAAATTGAAATAAGGACAAAGAGTTTGTTATTTTGAAAAAGGTAAGGATAGATTGGAAGTTGATTTAAAATGTACAAAGGGACCATGTAAATTCAATGTAGTGGTAATGCAAGAGGAAACATAGAAATTGCAGATTGGGAAACAATAAAAAACAAAATTAAAATTATTGTCATTAGAATAGAATTCAAATTATAGAGTAGTATATTCAATAAAATGTAATTAATGTGTAATGAAATTTGTTGATACTGATCTCTATTTTTATGGAGTATAGCCAACAATAATATAAAGTGAATCAAGGTTTACAGTTGTATTTTATGATGGAATATAGAGTGAATCAATAATGATTTTGATAGGGGAATAAGAATTTAAGATACAAAGATATGAATATGGAAAATAATTTACAATAAATGTAGATTAAGTTTTTGTCGATGCAATAATTAAATCAAAACAGAATGAATATATAATTCAAGGTCAAAAAGTGATAAAACTTTAGATACCTGCTTATGTTGATGTTTAATTGAAGATTAAAGTAAAAAATCAAGATGGCGATATTGTAATAAATCAATCAATTGATACATATTAAATTGAAAATTATAATTTATTATGGGATGAAAGTTTTAATAGTATCGAACTAAGTGCCAATAAAAAGATTAGTTATTAGATATAAGTAAAAGAAAGGAGTGAATTCATTACAATTGAAGATAAAAACTTGGCTATGGGTATATATTAAGGAATTGTAAATTACAAAATGAAGTTACTTTAAACTGAAGATAATCATTTTGTAGTATCAGCAGATAGTAGTGAAGATATCTCAGTAATGGCTAAACCATGTAAAGGTAGTAAGTGTGAAGCAATTGAAAAAATAAGAAATGGAGAATCATATCAATCAGTAGAATAGAACTGTGAGAATCCAGATAATCAAAATTATTGTTGGTTTGTTATTGCTGTTGATAGTAAAGGATTATATAGTCTAAATATTGATTTCAATCATTAAGCAATAATTATAACAGAAAATCAAATGATAAATTTAGAAATAGATGATGAATAAAAACATCATTTCAAATTTAATTTAGCTAATTCATAAAATTATAGTTCTGTTATTTTTAGAGTTACTTCTGAGAATGTTTAAATGCTAGTCAGTAGAGCATCTAAATGTTCATTAGTTAATTGGAAATGCTATGAATATAGTGGAACTAGTGAATAACCAATTAATTTAAGTGAATCTCAATTAAAAGATGGACAATATTCTATAACTATTGAAGGAATGGAATTAGCTAAATATGGTTTAATTATAGAAACTCATCCTAAAGATAAGATAAATCTTATCAATATCAAGAAAGGATAAACTTACAAATCATCTATTAATTCTAATTAAAAAAAACAATGCTTTAAATTTGAATAAAAAACAAATAGTGTTTTAACACTTTTAGTTCATGGACCAAATTAAAAACTTGTTAGTTATGCTAATATTGATACTGATGATGAAATTCCAACTAAAACAGATAATGATGTGATTACTGGTAATTCGGCATTGCAATTAGTTAGCGATAGATTTATTGCATGTGTTGAATTATAAGTTTAAAATTATTAGAATAATATTACTAATGAAACTTTTTATTATGATATAAATTTTTAGCTCATTTTATATGATGCTAAATCTGTCATAGATTTAGAGTTTAACTCTGCTTATTATGGATAAGTAGCATTTACAGAGTAGTAGAGATTTTCTTTTTTAAGTTACTATGATGAAGATATTGTCTATGTTACTAAAAATATTTTATCAAGTGGGGATGTTAATAAAGATTTATAGGTGTACATAGGAAATATGTTATATGATAATTTGGAGCAATATGAATATAAATTCTTTGATAATGAAGTTAGTACATTTTTACTATCAAGTGAAAAAATGAAGAAACTCTGTGATATAAAAGAAGATAAAGTAGTTAATTTTGAACATGATCGAATTAATCATTAATGTGAAATCTTTATAGTTGTAAAAAGCATATCAAAGACTCCAATTAGATTTACATTAACAATTCATAAATAAGATCTGGCTATATAATTAATTGATGGATTACAACAATCATACAATTTATAAATTATTGAAGAATTTATGCATTTTTATTATCAACCTAATTCTAAATCTATTGATATAAATTTATTTGCATCTACTTTTTATGGTAAATTTGTTTTACATTTAAACATATGGAAATTAAACAAGATTTCACATAAATCTGATTGGCCTTTTATTGATAAAACAGATGATTCAGATATATCAAGTGGATCAACCAATTAAATTCATAGAGCTATTAAATCAACAGCCTTGGATTAATGTTGGCCAGATTGTATATTATTGATATCTGTATAAAGGCTTGAAGATCCTTAATTAAGTGTGTATACTTTTAATGATCAATTCCACATTATGATAAATTAGGGTATGTAAGATGTAATTGAAGGTTAAAAATATGAAGTTTCAATTAAAAGTTAAGAGTGCACATATTTCACATTTAAAAACTTATAAAAGTTTAGAGATGATGCTTATTTGACCTTTTCTTTATTATAATTAATTGGAAATGGATATTTTGCAATTACTGTTAATGGTGGTGAAAAATTTGAATATCCTAGTTTAGATGGATCTTATGATTTTCATGCTGATGGAAGTTATCTTTAATTGTCAAAAGATAATTTAAATGCAAAACTCAAAGAAAAAGAAATTTCGATCTAAGATGCTTATTTGATTATATCAATATATGGATTACAAAGTCATTATAGTCCTGTTAATTAATCAATTAAATTAGAATTTACCATCTCTTATATGAATATGGATTACATTCAAATTATGCATAGTCAACCTAATACAATACATGCTAAATATCAATAACCAACTATTGTTTAGTTTTATAATTATCTTAATCAAGATATATTTTTTAAGTTACATAGATTTATAGGATATGGCACTATGTCTATTTTTATTTGCAATCAATAAAGTAATATTGCTGAATGTGTTAAAGATAGTAATGATGCTGAATTCAAGTATCTTGATAGAGTTTTAGCAGCTGGAAATGAGAATTCATAAATTTTAATTTAATCAACAGACAAAAAGAAATTCTGTATCTATTGCACTTATATAATTAAAATTGAATCTGAAGCCAATGAATTATAAGGATAATTAACAGTAGTGTTGGATAATGATTTTGTCAAACTATCAGCTGGAGTTTAATATAGTGATTATGTAGAAAAGAAGAGTTCTTCCTAATTTTCTATTTATTTTACTGAAGATAGCAATGTTTAAATATTTATCTAAATATTCACAGGAGATCCCATTGTCTAATATTCATTCAATCAAAATGATTTAAATTCAAGTAAATAGTTTAAGGCATAACCAAATGAAAATTATATTCATATTAATGTTCTGAGTAGACAGTTATTGGATAATGTTCAAGATGTTGCTTTTGCATTTAAAAATAAATCTAAAATTTAAGAAGAAGAACAATTTGGTTTATAATCATCTCATTTTATACATGATGAATTATTTGTTAAAGTATCTACTAAATCAAATGACTCCTGTAATTACACAATCTCTTATATGAGTGATTATATCAATGCAAAATTATAAGATGGTAGAATTCATTTAGCCATAATTTAAAAAAATCTCACATTTTTATATGAAAATTATGACGAATAGATTTCTGTACTTAATATATCACCTTTGAATTAAACATCTTTATAAGACATCGAAATTAAAGTTTTTTATATTAAAAAATAAACATTTGGTGATTATCACTTAGAAGATTTCAATGAGGTGGAACTTAAAACTAGATTGATACATCCTATCTCTAGTAGTTATGAATTACCTAAAGATAAAGGAATTTATGAAATTATTTTGATAAACAAGAAATATGTTGAAAATGGTGGAGGAACGAATCCAACTTAATTCATTGAAATTAGTGCTTCAACCAATGATATAAGAATATTGCCAATCGAAAGACATCATAGTGGATATATCCAACCAAATGAAATTGATTATTATGAGACTTATGCTCCTTCAAAAGGATATTTAGCAATAGAACTTTATTCATGCTCATCTAATATAAACTTTAGTTACTCCAAAGAGGACATGAATTCTTTTATTGGTGAAGATTATGATGAATCTGTTGATATATCAGAAAAGGACTATTTAGTTGAAATGATGTCAGTAGATAAAGGAACTTTATGGATTGCTATAAAAGGAACTTCTACAACACCTGCATATTATCATATTACAAATCATTACTATTAACAACGTAAAGACATTCCATTTGGCAAAATAGTTGCTGGTAATGATGGTCATATTAAATGGCATTTAGATAAATCAAAATCTGATTCTATTAATATTGAATTTGAACATGCTACATGTAACAAATGCAATTTAGATGGTGTTTAAATCAATTATCATATATTTATTGCCTAAGATGAAAAGAAACTATAAATGCTAGGTTATTGTGCTAATGAACAATATGAAGAACATCAGGCTAATGATGAAAAAATATTTAAAAAAATAATTCAATCTTATCGTCTAGCTGATCATAATGGAAGTATTATTTATGAAATTGACTTTCCTAATTTATAAACATATGAATATGCTTCAGTTGGAGTTGTTGCGACTGTTGATAATTTTATGAAGTATTTCTTTATTCTAAAATAGTTCTACTTCTTAAATGAAAGTATATTATAGAACCATACAAGTACCAGTGCCAAATTATTTTGCTAAATTCTTAAACCATAACAGAACACTTTTTACATTTTTGATATTAGGTCTGCTTTTGTTATTAGCTTTATTGACTCTCTGGTTATGCTATTATATAAAACGGTAAATAAAATAATTTATAAAACTTAGATATAGGAATACAAAATACAAGTTAGATTTTTAATTAGAATAGGGAGCTAAAATTATAGCTTCAAGTAAGTTGCCCTAGAATGATGATGCAGCCTTCTAAAATGATTTTAAAATGAAATACTAGACTTTCGAGGAGGATTGATTATTTAATAATTATAATCAAAATATGATACTTTAATTCAAATGTGAAAGATTACATTATATTCTAAACACTCATTATGTAGTCAATGTTTATAAAGATAAACTAACCATAGGCAAGAATGTATAAATTTATTTTTACATTTAAAAGAGTCATCCAAAATATGAGTACAAATTTACATTAGAAAATGTGTTACATTGGTACATAGAAGGGTTCAAAATTCAAGCCTTTGGAATCAAACACAACAATCTTATCAAATTCTTCAAAGCCAATCATAAAGATTTGGATTAATTAAGGATTCTTAGTAGAGGTCTTATCTATTTCGATAATCTTGTAGAATTCTATAAACAAATAGATATAGATGATTCTTCAAAAATATTGGATCAATTTTCTCAGGAAACATATACATTGAAATCCTTAAACGATGTATAGTTACAGAGATAAGTTCCATTTTTGAGATCTTTGAATCACCCAAATATTCTTAGAGTTAGAGAATGCTTCTTATATAATAACCAACCTTATGTAGTCACAGAATATGTTAGTGGAACTAGTTTATAGAATTACTTGGCTAAAAATCCAAAATCCAGCCATCTGCAATGCTAATCAATTATTATTGTAAGTCTTAAAGTCTGACATAAGCAACTCTTAAGGGCACTAAAAGTCTTACACGAGAATCACATTATTCATGCGACAATCCAAGCTAAATTTCTTCTATTTAAATCTGATTTAATCAAAATTATAGAATTTTCTTAAGCATTCTAATCAGAAGAAATCGATTCTTAAGATATAAAAAACTGTGGATCAATTCTATTCCAATTGTACACATATATTTTAATATATATATTTAGATATACTAACAAACTTTATAATAATTATGATTAGGCCACTGTACAGTCCATACTTTAGGCAAATTAAACACCAAATCAGGCATAAGATTTAATCTTGAAAATGCTATTTAAATAATAATTTACTGTTTACTAATCTTTAGAACATCCCTACTTTTCAAATACTTTGAATCCTTAAGAAAAAAAAAGAAGATTTTAGAATTTTCAAAAAGCTCAAAGATCAACTTCAGAAATGGATGAATCAGAAGCTGTCTCTCAATATGTACCAGAATTATAAACTAATAAAAGTAAATCACTTAGACAACTATTATGATTAAACATTGATAATATTTTGAAACAAATATTTATGCTTTTTTTTTATAGAGTAAAATATTTTACAATTAGACAAATTCTATATTAATGATTTAATTAATTAATTTAATAAAAACTAATTTAGAATAATAATCTATGTTAAAATAGATGAAAAATAAACATGAATATAATTGATGAGGGAACTAAAAAAAAAGATTTGAATAACTTCTAAGAATTATTATTAATTTTTTGATCATAAAAAGATAATAAGAATACTTGGGTTGAATCTCATAAAAGTAACTAAATTTTAAGTTAGGGTTTGAGAATATTAATTTATTTTGTTAATGTAGAGAAGGATAAATATTATAGTTATTTTTTTTTAAAAAGTTTTTATGAATAGAGATAAATTTGAATTAAGGAATAAATGAAATTTAGATTCTGAAGAAATAAGAAAATTTTAATGGAGAAAGTTTAATAAAAAAAGTTTACAAATATTCTAGGAGTAAATAGATGAATTATGATAAACGAAAAACTGATTTTGAAATAAGTTTATAAATATTTATAATGGCCTTTGTTTATTAGGCTGAAAGAGATCTTAACCAATCAATCACTTAGGTTCCAGTTAATGTACTTATGAATGTTGAGGGGATAGGTTGGTCCAGGGTCATATACTTTATAGAAAACATAAGCTACTAGATAATCAGTTGCACCATTTAATACATAAACTTTTCGTAGTAAACCTATAAAATAGAGCTCTCTTCCAGGACCAGGGAGTTATAATATTAATTTTGTGAATGCAGGGTATCTATATATGATGAATAAATAATAGATAAAAAGTAGTTCTATAATCTACTTAATCAGAAGTGTAAATACTGGAGATGCCAAAATAACATTCAGTGTTTGCATCTAAATGCAAAAGATTTTAAGAAGATAGTAAGAATGAAAATCCAGGGTAAACATAAATAAATAGTAATTATTCAGTCCTGGGTCATATGAGCCTGAAGTAATTTAACAATAGCGTTACTAAGTGTCCACTTAAGAGAATTTAGTAGAATAATTAATGAAGTTAAATAAATACAAATCAATTCCTTCTATTCCTAGTAATTCTCAAATTCATGGTTATACAGATAATGGATGTAATGATCTAAATTAAATCAAAAAGCTTTGGAGTTGAATAAAAATCCATAAGTAATATTAACAGGATTAAAGAATGATTCAGTTGGTCCAGGTTAATATGAATTGAAGGATTTATTTGAGGAAAATAAAAATAAAGGATTTAATTGGCATAAATCAAAACAACCTAAATTAGCTCCTGTAGTATCAAAAGAGAAATTACAATTAGTGGGTCCTGGAAATTATGATATTCTTGAAGATAATTAACCTTTATATAAATTGATGCCATCAGGTTCATTTCAATCAAAAACTTAAAGATTATTTGATATGGAGAGAGGGTAAAAGGCTAGAAGTTTTATGAGATATTAATTTGAAAAAAAAAGAAATTAATTGCTTTCAAGTCCTCAATTCGCAGATTTATAAGATGAAGAAATCGAATACATAGAAGTAATCAATTATTTATATATAATTAATATAGGATGCTACACCAGGTCCTGGATATTATTATAAAGATTCTACAACTGCTTCAACATATTCTAAATCAGCTACTAAAATAGATACATAATGTTTTGGTTCTAAATCTAAAAGATTTGGAGAAGAATAAGTTTCAACATCTATAGGACCAGGAGATTATAAAGTCGATGTTTTATTAGCAAATAAAAGTTTATCATATAAATAACCTCCATTTATGTCTTCTAATAGTCGTTTTGAAGCCAAATTAACTGAAAAAAGACCAGGTCCTTAAACTTATAATCCTAAATAAACTGTATATACTAAATTAATATTCATTAGTTAGAATATAATTTGGTTAAAAAATTAGAAAGAGCTCCAGTTGGTAAATTTGGATACAATTAACCCAGATTTGATGATAATTAATTTTAAGTATCATAGCCAGGTCCAGGATCATACGATTTTAATAATAAAAGTTCAGATAAAGGAGCATAATCAGTTTTTAAATCTTCAACTAAAAGAGTTGGACCAGGATCATAAAATAAATCTGAATTACCTGCTCCTGGTTCATATGATCCAAAAAATTATACCATAGAATATAGAACTAAAATTGAAGAAGAAGAAGATCCTTCTCTTAAAATTCAGAAACCTCCTTTTATGTCTTCAATGCCTAGATTTTAGCATAAAGATTAAAAATAAATAGAAGAATTAGAAGAAGAAGAAGAAAATTTGAAAAAAAGTCCTTAGAAAGAACCTTATAAAATGCCCTTTTAGATTAAAAAACCTGCACCTCCCTTTAATATATAAGTTTAATATCATTTCTGATATTTATAATAGGAAAAAAGATTTTAGTATGAGAATTCTAAAAATTAATCACCAGGACCAGGAGAATATCATGATCCAAAAAGGAATCCTTGGGATAAGAAAACTTATAATATACAATTTTCTGAAATTTGAGTAATAAATAAATAATAAATCTTTTCATTTTCTTTTTTGTCAATAATATTATATAGACTTTATAGAGATAAAAGATTCTACATCATTTATTTTTATCTTAAATATATTTAGAGTATCTATTATTTAAGTATTAATATTTCAATTGGATGATGATGCTATTATGATTATGATCTAATGGGTTGAATTTTATGTAAATACCTGTAAAGGAGTAAAGGAGAGAGTATTTTCTTGACAAGATCCTTCAAGATTCAATAATTAAAAATTCTCTATTTGTAATTTTATATCTAGTTCTGATTGGGAATTAAGGGAAAAGTCTATTAATTTTTTTGAATTCTATAAATGATATATTTAATTGATTACTACCTAATTCAGACAAAAAAATTATCAAAAGTTTTAGGGGATAATCTTTGGTTGTTGATTATTAATGATACATTGAATATAGTCATATCAATATTCCTCTATTAAATTAGATAGTTACAGGATTAACTAGTCAACATATATTTATCATGCATTCAATTTATTTTAAATTGTCTAAAGGTGAATCTTCAAAAATGGCTTTATTATGGATTTTATGATATTTTCTTCTGATAATGTTTATGTATAAAATACTTACTCATAATCTAGTAAGATAATGTATGAAATTTTCAAACACAAATTATATTTCATGATGCGGAATTACTTAAGAAATATAATCTCCTTTAAGGACATTCAGAATTATTTTACCATTATAATGTATAGTAGTCTCTTAATAAAATATTTAGTATTAAGAAATATGTGGAAATCATATTAATTGACCATTTTTAATAATATGTTAATCGATTATTTTTTAGTAATTGGATTATAAACAAAATCAAATGGTATGCTTTTGAGGTAAATTTAGAAATTTCATTAACTAATATACTAAATAAGAAACAAGAACCGGAAATAATTATCATGCATCCTATGGATTAACCTGCTCCAGATTACATTGAAAATATCAAAATGGTAGATGCAATTTAATATTATTTAGTGGTGTTTTCCCAATGGAGTGCAATATTATAATCAAGATTTGAAAAGAATAGATCTTGAAAATAGATTAGAATAAACTGTAACTGAAGATATTCGAAGTCAAGATCAATTAAATCACTTTATACTCACAGATGAAAAGGGACAATAAAAGTTTTGTACTTCTTTACTCTACTATGTATTATCTATAAATAGTAAAAGGAAAAAGTCTATGTTAAAAATAAAAATAAACATTTTTAGAAATTATCTAAATCATTCCCTAAAATAGCAATAAAATAAATTATCAAGAATCCTTTAATTTTAGATGAAGATACATAATTAATTTATGCTCCAAAAACAATAACATTAGTTTCACATTCTCCTTCATTCGATTTACAAAGATAATTTCTTGTTTTCTTTTATAATAACTATATTATTGATCGTGGATTGAATTCAATTGGATTATGTGAAGATCATCTTAAACAGTTTGAACGTTTAGTACTTACTCATGGCTTAAATGGAGCTGAATAAGAATGGAATTAATAGGAAGTATTACATCTGAAATAACTTGAATAAGATTATATAATGGATAAAGATATCTTAGAATTTTATATAAGTGTGTTATTTACTCTCAATAAAAAAATATTACTCACAGATGAAGAATAAAATCATGAAATTAGAATTACTAAATGTGAAGTTCATAATGAAATACTTAGATTTAGAACTAATGATCAAGAAATTCTATCTTTAACCAATTTTACTTTTCGTCCTCTCTTTAGTCGATTATCACTAGTAAACATTATGAGAATTGTTATGTGCATTATCTCAGAAAAATAAATACTTTTTTTTTCTTCCAATATCAGTATTCTCAAATACTATTCAATCTAGGCGAAATCCCTTAAATTACTGAAGGTTTGCTCTCTTTGATTAAACCCCTAAAATGGTCCAACATTTATATTCCTTGCTCAAATATCGATATCTGGGAATATGCCTAAGCATTATAACCTTATATCATAGGCTTTGAAAAAAAACATAAATAGTTTGTACACTAATCAAATTATATGTTTAGTTACTTACTTAAATATAAGGAAAAGTTACTATTGATCTTGATGAAGATTAAATCATTGATCATAGTAATTCTATTGATGATGTATTATAATTAATATTTATTAGTAGTTAAAAATACCTGAAAAGTGGTTGATTGAATTAAAAAATAAACTAAATTAAATTAGTACTTAATTGAAGTATTCACCTAAATAAAAAATTTATTAATGGATGGAAGCTATTCTAAGAACAAAAAAAGCATTTTTTAACTTTATTTTATAAATTGTTTAAAATGTTCTACCTTTTATTAAATCTTTAAATGATAGAGAACCTTAATAATTTACTCAAACTTTAAAATAGTGTTTTGATTTATAAGGATATATAAAAAATCATCCTGAATAAGAGTTTATTACAATAATTGCAAAAAATACTATGACATTTAGTACATTTATAGAATAAGTTGATGATTATTATTCTTTAAGTAAATAAGTTGATCCAATGATTGTTTCTTATGTTGAATATATGAAAGTTTAAGGATAAAGAAATGAATTAGATTTTCATAAATTAATAAATTCATGTTTGGATAAAGAAATTGAAAAAAATCTTAAAAACTTTTCTAATCCTGCTACAATTGATTTGTATCCTTGGATGATAAAGTTTCGTAAATTTTAAGAGTTATTTAAAGAGAAAAACAATGAATAAATAGAATAAAAGGAAAATCATTAGATAGTTTTGCATTTTTATGATGAAGAATCAAGAATGAAGACAAGATAATTATTGAATTCAAAAGAAAACATATTTTCAAAATTCAATTAAAAGAAAATTATTAATTTGAAATAAATCTTTACACACTAAAATGTTTCAAATTTAGTTTAAAATTATAAACTAATATCAAATTCTTTGAAATAATTAGTAAAAAAACCATCAGAGAATTTTGATTTAGATCCAATTCTTTAAAAACGTAAAACTTAATTACGTCGTCATTCTACTTTAATGAATGAATAATTGGAAGGAACAAAGGAAGATATAATGAGATTAGTAGAATCACTATAAAAACAAATTTGAAATGAATTTATATTTATAAAAATAATTAATTTATTAAAATGATTTCAAATAACTAAACGAAATCATTACTTGAAATTATGGATAAGAATGAAGATCCATTAGCTTTTGCAGATGCTTTAGGTCTATTAGAAAAGTTAATAACCAAGTATTTTAAAAGACAATAAATTAGTATAATAAATAATCCCAATGAAGATAAGTTTAAACATATAAAGATGACAGTTAAGACATTGGCTACAAGACTATTCAATATAAAATAAATGGTAGAGTTATTAACATCATTGGGATTTATTTAAGTATTGAATTAACTCTATATAAAAAGTTAGATTAAGAATTTTATTTACCTGATGAAGAATATGGAAGATTATTAGAAAATTTTAATATAATCAAGTGGTAGCATATTTTAACATAAGGAAGAGCAGATGGACCTTAATAATATTAAAAAGCTTAAGAAATGTTAAAAAATTATATTCTATATTTTCTAGAGTGAGATAATAATAAGAAGTTTAAAGATAATATGAGAAAGAGTAAAGAGAGAAAGAGAAAATTAAATAATAAATGAAATATGATAGATAAGAAAGAAGTTTAGTAAAGGAAAAGGATTCAAAAGCAAATGATTTATAATTTGGTGCTAAAGTGAAAACTTGTGAGTAATTAGGTATTAATAAGAATACAGGAAAACGTGGGTGAGGTTGAGCGAGGCGAAGGTTTAAAAACTTTCGCCTCGCATTATAATAATAAAGAAAATAATCAATCAGTTAATAGAAGTAAGTAATTACTTTTTACATGATCAAAGAACATTTAAAATTAATTGATGTTTTTTGAGAGATGGATTGTGAGTTTTCTTTATATATATATGCATTGGTGAAGTCAATAAGAAATCAAAATTTATTTCCATTCAATTTATACCACATTTATCTTAAATCATCTTTTGTTTTTGTTTTAATTTCAGATGCTATTTCTGTCCATTTTATAGTAACTCCTATATTTTAAGGTATTTTAACAATAGATTTTAGTTAATCAAATATATCTTTATCTTCAACTTTCATTTTTCTATAATTAAGTCTAAAAGTGATTTATTCAAAGTTATCTCCAAATCTTTTTTTGAGAATTTAATCATAATTTGGTAATAAGAGAGGATAACCACTTAAAGAATGAATATTATTGATAAGAATAAGAAATTCTTAAATCGTCCAAAAAGATTTATTTCTAAATAAATGATTATGTTCTCCAATTTAATTATACTTGTTTCTTATATTATCAGGTGTTCTATTAATATGTTTACTAATTTCTCTCCATTTTCTTCCATATTATTATACATATCTAATTAATTCAATCTCTTCTTCTTTATTCCAATATCCTTATCTATTCTTACTATCCATCTTACGTCTTATTAATTTATATACTGAATCCACTGTTCTTGTTGGTATATACTTTGTTATTTCTAGCCAAATCTTAGAATGACCTAGTGTTTTCAATTCAATATAATCCTTTAATTATTAATCACTTAGATTATTTTAAATTTAGTAATTATGCACAATATCCATAATTTATTGTTTTTCTTCATTCGAAAATTTACCATCCTTTATTTCTGAGGGATTGATTAAATTATCAAGTTCTTTATGCCAAGATCTCTTTGCTACAGATTTTGATTCTTAAGATTCAGGATATTATTATTAAATTGTTTTATTAGTAAAGATTATACGAATTTTAGATCTTCTCTTCTATTATTTTTCAATTACAGTTTGAGTTTATGGTTCAATTTTTTATTATTAAAATATGTCATTATATTCTTATTCTTAAGTTTTAAGATGATTTTTGAATTTCTCATATTATTTTTAAGACTTATGCATCATCTTTAATTTAATTAAGTTTTATGGTATTATTAATAATTTTATAGCGTTCATTAAATTTCATATTAATTTAAATTACGCACTAAAAATGCATCCTACAACATAATTGCTCTAAGAAGCTAGAGATAGAGTAACATTTCCTATTTAAGAGTTAACTAAACTTATCTATGGAAATGAAGAAACCTATCAAACATTTATGAAAGCTTAAAAGATTATTGCAAATGAACCAAGTATTAGAAATCATCCTGATTATCATAATTGGGGACGTAAAGAACAAATTATTAAATCATATGAGAAAATAAGAATTATGCATTAGCATTTCAATCTAAGTAATGCTGCTCATTGGGCACCTTTGTTAAGTTTATTCTAAGGTACAACACCTTCAGCGGTATCATTTGGAATGACTGTTCCTGCTTTAAGATTTCTTGGAACAGATGAATAATTCAATCTCTGGGGTCCTAAATTTCTAACTATGGAAATTGTAGCCGCATATGCTCAAACAGAAATTGGACATGGAAGTGACGTCTAAAATTTAGAAACCACAGCAACCTATAATACATAAACTAATGACTTTATATTACACACACCTTCAGTCTCAGCTGTCAAATGTAAACATTAATAAATATTTATTAGTTTGGCCAGGAGAACTTGGATTTTTATCTAATTATGCACTTGTTTATGCTAAATTGATTTTCAATGGTAAGAATAAAGGAGTTCATCCTTTTATGGTTTAAATTAGAGATAACTCAACACATAAACCATTAAAAGGTGTTGCAGTTGGAGATATTGGACCAAAGTTAGGATATTCTACAAAAGATAATGGATTTTTGGCATTTGATAATTATAGAATTCCTTTGAATAGTTTATTAGCTAGATATGTTAGGATAGAGAATGGATAATTTTCAAGACATGGAAATGAAAAGGTAAACATTTTATCTCATATTAGATATCATATGCATCAATGATGGTATCAAGATAATTAATTATTTTCATTTATCCAAGAATGGCTGCTTAGAGTTTGACAGTTGCTATTAGATATTCAATAACTAGATAACAATTTACAAATGATAAAGGAGTAGAGAATTCAGTACTTGAATATTAAACTCAATAAGACAAATTATTACCAAGATTGGCCACATGTTATGGAATGATTTTTGTAGGTTTACGTATAATGGAATTAGTGGATGATAATTTCCATAGAGTTTTAAAGAAAGACTTTAGTACTTTCTAATAGTCACATGCTATTTTGAGGTATTAAAAATTTTAATATTATTTATAGTGCATTAAAAGCTTGGTCTTCTTAATGGGTTGTTGATACAGCTGAATGGTGTAGATTATCATGTGGCGGTCATGGTTATGCACATTATTCAGGAATTCCTGCCATTTATTTTGATACTGCTCCTAATGTTACATTAGAAGGAGAGAATCAAGTAATGTACCTTTAAGTAGCAAGATACTTGCTTAAAGTGTTATAATATGTGGAGAAAAATCCAGAGAAAGTTCCATTTTATTTCAATTTTGTACTCCACATAAAAGAAACTCTGGCTAATTAAAGTACAGAATATGGATAATTATTGAAATTGACTTTAACAATTTAATTAATAAATGTTGCAAAAAGGATTAAAGAGAGCATGGGTACAGGAAAGAATTTCTAATAAGTTTGGAATGAAGTCGTAGGAGTACAATTATTATCAGTTGCATAAAGATATGCTGAATATTTTACTTATTTAGTATTTTAGGAATAAATTTAAAGTGCTAATTCATCAGTAAAAGAAATATTATAATAATTATGTGATTTGTATTCATTGTAAGTGATTTTGGATAATCCTAATACTTTGATTGAATCTGGTAGGATTAATGGTGAACAATTCAAATAGCTTAATGAAGCAAAGATTGAATTATTGAATAAGATTAAACCTTAAGCCTTGGGGTTGGTTGAAGCATTCAATTTTAATGATAATGCTTTGAGAACTTGTATTGGATGTCATGATGGAAAACCATATGAACACATTTATGAATGGACCACAAAAGAAAATTCAGTTAATATCAAAGGAGTACCTCAAGCTGTAAATGATTTGATGGGCACTAAAATAAAAGCTAGATTATGATATTAATTATTTTAATAAATGAGAAAAAACATTCAGATTATTGCTAGATAATTCACATCTACTAAACCTGAACTTTTTAGACCTTAAAAGATTGATGTCAAAACATTTGAGTATGAGCCATTTAAATTTGGGATTGAAAGACAATCGATGATTCACGGATATACGATGGAAGAAATGTATGGCAGGTAAATAAAATAAATGAGACATTAGATTTTATGGAATTAAGCATTCTCCTTTAATTTAGAAAGAGTTGAAGAAAGACAATCTTATTGCTTTGGCTATTCTTTTAGGAGGAAGTGTAATTACATTCTATTATAACGAATGGGGAGTTCAAGATTAAGCTAATTGGCTTTAATATTATTATGCTGATTTAACAACCAAAAGAAACAATCTCAAATGATTGACAACAATTTAAATATATCCATAGACATAAAATATTAGCATTCATATTATTTTGTAATTTAAAATTGCTGATATATAAATAATATATTATATTTCTATTCATTATCCTCCCATAGTCAAAGAATCTAGTAAAGCTTATTTTTCTGCAATTATTAATTTCAACTATGCTATTTCTTTAGCATAATTCTTAGCATTATATGTCATTTCATCTTGTAAAGCTTCTATTCTAGCATTTGCTTTATGCAATTTTACTTCCAATTCCATTTTCTCTTATTCCCAATCAGCTCCACTATTACTTACAGGTCTTTTATTCCTTAACTCCTCTTTCATATTTGCAACTATTTTCTCTAATCTTTAACATTCTTATTTATAACGTTCTAATTCTCCAATATCTTCTCCATATACGATACCTTTCAATTATTTCTATAAATTCAGATTCTCACTTTTTAATTATTCAACTTCCAATTATGCTTATCTAGCTTTTTGAGCATCTTTTAGTGATGTTTCCATCAACTTTTCTAATTTAGATATAACAGTTTCTTATTTTTTTACAGCTTCTTTATATACACCCACTTTTTGAATTTCTTATTACATGACTAACATTTTTTTAGCATTTTCTTGATGTACTCTTTATAAAGATTCTAATTCAACTTCAAGTTATCTTGCTGAAGCAATATCTTTTTAAGCAGTTTTTAAAGCTTTTTCAAATTCTTCATTTCTCACTCTTTCATTTCTATAAGCTTAAGCAACTTTAATAATTTTTTATCTTAATTCTTCCATAGACATCACAGCAATTTCTTTAGTAATAATAGATTAAATTTCAAGAGATTCTTCATGCGCTAATCTTTTTCTAAGAATAGAATTTTCACTTTATAATAATTTAACTTATCTTCTTAGATCAACAATTTCAGTTCCTGTAATTTTAAGACTTTCTGTTTTATCATCTACTTCTTTCATTAATCTATGAATAATCTCTTATTTTTATGATAATTCTTTTGATAAAATATCCCATTTTGATCTATCAGCTCCAGAAACATTTTCAGCTAAAGCTTTCATTTCAGGTGTTCTAGGTATTAATCTATTAGATTTTTTAGATGATGACACTCTACTTATTGCAGTATTGTCAGCTGCTTCCATACAAGTTAATTCTACTTAACATCTACTATTCATAAATAAAGGTCTTTATTTAGATTCATCTGACCAAGTAATTGGAAAAAAAGCTTACTTTTTCTCTTTGGAATAATATAATTTACGAAGCCAATCATCAATTATTTCTGAATATCCTACTATTCCATTTGGCATAGAATGCATTGATTTTATAGTGTCATCCCTAGTGGCTAAATAGAATGCAATTCCACTCTATTAACATGAACATAAACAATACTTCCAATTAAGATTTCGGCAAAGTAAATACAGCTACTGCATTATATACTTTGTCTGCTTTATGAGGAGGAATCTTCATTATTGATGATATAAACACATCAGATTAAGCATTACTTAAAGCTTAAGCTAAAGTTGGAGCTCCCTTTAAATCTATTACTGAATAAGGAACTTCCTTTATTTTTGTTTAATTTAAAGTCATTATCAAATTAGTTCTACTTGCATATGGTAATGGATCATAATGTATCATTTTAACAATTATATCAATTAACTCATCTAAAAATTTTTATTTATCAGCCATTTCTAATGTTATTGACATATACAAACGAGGTCTAGCTTCATATTCTGCATATTTAAACTATAATTCAAAATTCATTGGTTAGAAAGGTCTCATTTAAGAGATAGGAAAATAAACACTTTCAATTTCTCTCTATCCAATATCATCCATTAAACAAAGATATAAATATCCATCTAAAGCCGTTATGGTTTATGGATTTGGTATTAGAAATTGTTAATTCCATATCGGATGACGATTTTAATCTCTAATTTTAGTTAAATGCATATGATGTTCAGAAGGAGGTTAATTATCATATTATGACCAACCTAATTTAACAAAACCTCTAGGTAATCCTGATTAAGAATCTCTATGCAATGGCATATCTATACAAGCTCTTATATCAACTCTCAACCTCCATACAAAACTCATGAATGGATCTGATGCTGGAAGTGGTTGAAATATTTCATCTGATTCTAATGGTTTCTCATCATTTATTGGAATTATTTATTCTCCTACTAATTTTAGATTTACTATAAATCTTCCCACTGTCACTTATTTATCATTTCTACGAACAAATTTCAAGTGCT
The DNA here is from genome assembly GCA_905182985.1 of Paramecium sonneborni. Taxonomy (NCBI): domain Eukaryota; phylum Ciliophora; class Oligohymenophorea; order Peniculida; family Parameciidae; genus Paramecium; species Paramecium sonneborni. The sequence goes on from CAJJDN010000064.1 coordinate 432,535, forward strand.
ATCTCACTCCTGTACCACTTATATCTGTCAAAGCACCTGTGAAATCACCTAATTTCAATATACACTCTCCTAATAATCTTGCCTAACCTTAATTGTCTAAATCTGGTCCACGTCCTTATTCACGATCTGTTACTACATAGGCTTCAAACTTTCATCTATAACATATAATTTTACATGCAAGTAATCATTTATATCCAATTTAAAATTAGAAAGTGGTATTATAAAAGTACTCGCTGCAAATACTGGTGCTGCCACTTATGCACTTACATCTGTTCTTTTCTATTATAAAATCATTCTTTTATTCTACCTTCTCCCCATCAGCATTTAATTATACAGTAATGAAGTAATGATAATCTTTTGCAAACTCTACATTATGCATACTTACACAAAGTGATGAACGCTATTAATCCATTATTTTTTAGTTGAAAAATAATTAATTAGTATAATAAATATACCTAATTATTCAATTCTTTTATTTTTTTATTTCAATTAACATAAACCCACAATCCTTTTAATAATAAACTAATTCTCTTCATTTATAACTTTTATTATGTAGCAATTCATTTATTATATACAAGTAATATATTTTCTATTCTTTAATACTATGTTAGAATTATAGCAAATTGAAAATCTAATTTTCGATTTTTATTTATTTGAACTTTAATTTTATTGGATCTGTATTTATGAATAAGGGTCTACTATTTCATGATAAGTTTGAGTAATTCAGAATTAATAATGAATGGTTAGACTTTATACAAAACTATTATTCAATAAATCTTACTTATCAATTCTATATTCTATTGAAAGTTAATTAATTTGATTAGATTATAAAAAGAATGAAGGAAGAATGAATTAATATTTATTAATAACTCTAAAAATCTCTTATTTTTATAATAAAAATACTCAAATTATAAAAGGCTTTCTTAAAAGTAACTAAATAAATTGAATAAAAATTTTGTAAAACTTGTTAGACCTTTATTATCAAATTATGATATATTCAATTACTTGATATCAGTAAAAATTATAAAATGTTGAAACGATACTAATATATTTATTTGATATATAAATTAAAATAAATCTAAATCAAGGTATATTTATTTTATTAATGAAATCTAAAATGTCTACAGATTCAATTTTTATTCAAGCAGATTGCTAGTTTTGGACCAATGAGTTTATTTAAATTAGAGAATAAGATTTTAAAGAAGATTATTTTCTCTTCTATTCTAACAACAAAAAAACATATAAGAATAAGGCTTTGAAAAGACATGGCCCAATAATAAAAAAACTGAAAAAAAATGTAAATTTTTTGTAATATAAAAAGGGATTAGAATTATGGTGTGATGTTACAAATGCTATAATATAGACTATAGAGATACAACATGTTGGTTAAGGATTAAGAATTACTAAAAATTCAACTTCTTTAGAGTTTTTTGGATATGTAGATGGTTGGCTAAAAGAATTAAAAAAATTCTGTATTTAAAAACAGATAAAAAATTTATTCATTATCAGTAATAAATTAGGTAGTGGGAACTATGCAGATGTATAATAGTTGATTGATATTTTGATAGGTTCATAGATTGATAAGGAAGAGTGATGAAAAGGAATTTGCTGTAAAAATTTATGATAAATTATCAAATAAATTTGACTCAGAGTGTGTGATAAAGGAGTTAGAAATACTTAGAAAAATGGATCATCCAAATGTAATAACAGTATTTGAAACATTTGAATCTTAAAAATACATATTCATAATAACTGAATTATTGATAAGTGGTAATTTAGATGATATTCTTTCAAAAACAACACTTACCGAAGATGATGCTATAAAAGGTATCTTTAAAATTATTGATGCTTTGACATATATACATTCTAAGGGAGTCTTACATAGAGATATAAAACCAGAAAATATTTTATTTAGGAAACCAAATCTTGAAGAAATAGTCATATCAGATTTTGGATTGGCAGAATTTTACAATGAAGAAGGTCAATATAAATATCATAGATGTGGAACTGCAGGTAATATGGCACCAGAAATATTGAAGGATCTATTCTATGGTTATAAAGCTGATTGTTACAGTGCTGGAATCATATTTTATCAGATGTTAACTTAAGGATAATCCCCCTTTATTGTAGAAGATTATTAGGAAACTCTTTAAAGAAATGAATCAGGTTAAGTAGATTTTTCAATAGTTTAATCATCTCCTGCTGTAAAGACTCTCTTATAATAAATGTTAGAGTTAGATCCCTTTAAAAGATGTTCAACCTAAGAAGCTCGATCTAATATTATTTTTAAGAAATACAATCGGCAAACTATTATTATTAAAAGAAAAAGATTTTTATAGGATCATACTGTTTCGAGTTATAGTCCTAGAAGTACATCAATTTACTAAAGCCCTACAAATTAAACTCCTCCTCAACTTCCTAATAGTCCTTCTTATAAATTTATTGGTACCAAAAATCTTCTCTCTATTCCATTAAGGCTTAGAAGTCATGAAAGAAAATTATTCTCATCTCCAAATTCATGCAACTCCGGTCCAAATAGTGCTAAATTATAAATGAAATAAAAAAACTCGAATTTTAAAATCAATCAGAAAAATAATAAAACAAGTATATACTAATGTATGAGTTCAAATAAAGCCATTTGAGTCATTAATCAACTTATTATGATTAGTGATAAATAATATATATTAATCAAATGTTATACAACAACTTTTTGTAAACTATTTGTTTTTTTTATTTAAGAGCAAGTCAAAATATCAATAAAGAAAATGCATATTAATTTATTATTATACTAAATCAATTTTTTCTTTTTTATAAAAAAAATGCGTTTTAAGTTCCCATCTAAATATCAGGCTTGTCACTTAAATCATCTTTAGTAATTAATGCATGCTATAATTCAGCCTCCGTCATTACTTCATTAATCTAATTTTAAAAAATAAGCTATACACTATTTTAAATAACATCTTCTTAGACCAAAATTTATTGATCTGTTGTTTCAAATGATTATTCTTAAATATTTATAGATGATGAAATATCTTTTTATTAAAACATCAAATCATTTGGATCCAGTATTCTAGATTAATCTGTTGTCTTTAATGCAACTGTTAGACCTATAATTAATATCAATTGCAAATATTTCATATAATTTAATTAATTATTTCTATTTTCAAACATAATTTAGAAGACGTAATTAAAAAATTACTACTTTAAATTTAAGAAAATTGCACAAAAAACTAAAAAACTCTTATTAAAAGTAACAGCCTCAATAATTCAAATAAGAAAGTTAAATATTTTGTCTAATATAATAGAGCAATTCTAATAATTTTCAATAGAGATTCAGCCTTGAAAAGACCTTTCATAAAGAAAAATGATTTCTAATCAGAGATTCATAATAAATAAAAAATATTATTTCTAATTATTTTATTATAAAATTAAAAAAAAATATAAGCAACTGAAATTCAGCCTCTTGTATCCTGCATTAATTTAAAAAAATACATTAGAACTTCTTATGGTTGAAATAAAGAAGAGAAATAAAAAATTAATAAAACTTAGCTCCAATTTTAATCTAATTTGACTAAACAATTATTTTTTGTAATTTTTTATCCACATTATAATTTCAAAATGGTTCCTCAATTTTCTATTCCAAAAATCTGATAATTAAGATTGGTTTTATTTTTATTCTTTTTTGATGCTCAACTTCTCCTTTGAAACTTTCACAATTATCGTTCAAATTTAATGCTATTATTGTTAAGGGAGAAGGTGTTGCCAAAAATCTATTTAATTTGAATCAATACCTTTTTTTCCTGATTTTAGGAGGAATACTATCTTAAGTATTTTAATTTTCAAACTATAAGTTTAACATATCTATCCTCCTAAAGTTTAGAAAAATAATTTATGAATTTACAATCTTAATATCATATTAATATAAGTTCAAATTCAAAAAAAATAAGAATTTTTAAATAAAACATGAAAGAATTATTTTTGAAACATAATTTGCATTGTAAATCTTAATCAATTAATGTTTCATTTGCAATTTTTATACTATTTTTTTTAATTTAAGTTAACAATCAGCAAACACAATTTCTTTATTCAAGCTATTTAACACTATTTATAAAAGTAATTGAGTCATAAAAATCAAAATACCTTTTTTTTAAAGAAAATATTTTCATTAATTTAACAAATAATGATTAAAAATTTCCTGAAAAATCAAGCTCAATTGCATACTTTTGTAGCATATTTTATGGAAATTTATCAGATGTATCGAAAAAAAATTAGTTAGATTTATTTAATTTTAAAATTTTAACTTTTTTTTATCACTTTCAATGCTATATTAAACGAGTATATAAAAGTTAATTAATTGTTTTTCATCTTAATTTTATCAATTTGTAGCTATTCTTCTGGTGTATGAAAAAAATAAATAAATATAAGAAGAATAATTTTTAAAGAAAACTGAATAAAACTTTCAATTACTTTCCTATTTGTAATAAAATAATTATAAATATTTAAGTTGCAGAAGATTTGGATGCTGTTCATATTATTATATTTTTTACTAGAAATTTAATAGAAAAAGAAATTTATGCTTTTAAAGCTCTCTAACATAAATTGATAATATAAATCATTTTTATGTTATTGGAAATTATGAAATAATGTAAAAAACATAATATTTTAAGGTTTTAGAATTTACATAAGAAACAAATTCGAGGAGTTACCACATTTCAAAAGTATTATAAAATTTTTTTTAAGAATAAATTAGATAGGAAAATATTTGATGAAAATGAAATTGAAATGTAAACTTTTTATTCGATTGAAGACAATAATTGAAAAACAAAGTTCCACCTCCATCTATTGAATCTTTCTCTATGCGAAGTACAGTAAGTAAGTTTATATTAATCTTTAATAAATAACCTGAAAAATCAATTGCTAATCCTATTAAGATTCCCTCATTAGAATAAAATATTACTTTTGAAAAATTAAATAATTTAATGAATTATTAACCACTTAGATTATGGTTTTACAAAATTATTAATTAAATCAATATATTAATAATAATTATTATTTTTTGAATATGAATTTATGTTTATATCACTATTTATTCTGGTCAATCCATTCTTAATAAGTTGCAAGTTGGCCCAATTTTATTGTTTAAGAATCAATTTATTTTTCTAATGACATAAATTGAGTGCAATTGTTTTAGATTTCTTCTACTTCCCATATCATAGATTAAACATTCTTTTCTAAATCAGCCTAAAAGTTTATAAAGTTTATACTTTAGAATGCTCCAAACTTTTTTCTTAACCTAAAAGTTCTGCTAAACCTCTCTTTTCTGTAATAAATTCTAACTTTTCTATTTCATTATTATCTTTCTTTTAAAACCATTATTTGTTTTATCTGTCAGTATAAACACAAAAATATCCTTTTTGGACTCCTTAAATATAGAGCATTTCAGCTATTATATTTTTCAATTTTATATACTATGCTTTTGACGATGTTAAGATTAATTCATTTAACTGTCATCAGGTTAAATTAACAATCCTAAACCATTTTTAACATTGCAATCAAATTCACCAAAATATTCTTAATTTTATTGTTTCAAAAGTCCTTATCCATGTTTCATACCTTCACAAAAATATCCAGAAAACACAGTATTATCAAGAAATTGAATTTAACATAAACCATTTAAATTGTCTTATTTCCAATTACCAATAATAATTGTTCCATCAAAATAGTTGCATTTTCCTAATCCCTCTCTTAAGCCATCTTTAAACTATCCTACATATTAATAAAGTTAACTATTAAGATATATAAAATAATAACGTTTATATAATGCCAACTTTCAATTTTCTCTCTTCCCAATTTCCTAGATATGAGTGATTGTCTTTAGTTTTAAGAATCCCTTTTCCTTTAAATTAATTTTGTTAAACATCTCCCCAAAATGAGTAATCATAGTGAAAAAAAGCATATCCAGGACCATTAGCTTATCCATTTTTATAAGTACCAAAGAATTTGTATAATTGTTCTTAATCATTAAAGCCTAGAAATTCATTTTATAAAAACATACCTCTTTACTATCCTTGATTTTTGAGAGCTAAAACTCCATCTCCTTCTCTGTTTGGTCCTTAAAGTTTACCATAATAATATCCATCCTTTATTGTATGCTATTCATATGAAGTAGGATCTAAGTCAGGGAATTCGTTGGTACTAGAAATAATAAATAAAATTAAACATCTCTTAAGATATGTATATTCTTAATCCTTTTATCTGATCAATGTTCGCACTTTTTGTTTAATTCACTTTTGGTTTAGGCTATACTTGAGGGGCTATTTAGGATTAGATCTATTAATTAATATTTTAATACTTAAGAACGCTCAATTTTAGATTTGATAACCGATTAATTCATAGATTGATTGTTCTGATTTTCCTGGATTGTATACAATTCAACATAATCTGATGCCAAGACTTACCCCATTAAAAATAATATAATTTATAGCAATTAATTAGAAAAAATTTTTAAACCAAAAGAAATAATTAGGTAAAAGTATTAGTTTTATGATATTTTTTCCAAATGAATTTGAATTCTAATTAAAAAACAATATTTAATAAGAAGGTCGAACCAACGAAACTCTATTTTAGAAAAAATAATTTTAATAATAAAAATGGGATAAATTCCATAATTTCTTGCTTTTGATTAATTCTATATTATGCCTATTAAATAAGAGCACTCCAATCTAAAAAAAATAAAAGAAAATTGGTTTTCATATTAAATAAATGAAGAAAAACATAGTAATAGGTTTTTTAACATTTTTGTGTTCTTGATAAAGATGTTGAACTAAGAAACAAATGATGATAATATTTAGGAGGTTGATTAATTACAAAAAATATCATTTGAAATTGTCATGTTTTTCTATGTTTTAGAATTTATTATGTGTTTTAAATATGAAAAATACTACAACTAATTTTCTATAGTTTTCAGGAGGAAAATAATTTAAATTTTGAATAATATGTTTAAAGAAGCACATAAATTTAGTAAAATATAACTTAGAATAGAATTATAATATTTTTGATTAAAAAGTTCTTAAGTTAAAAAAAATAGCAATAAAAGCTAAATTAATAGCAGTAATATGGGAAGATTTAACGTAGAAATTAAAATGAATTTTAATGATAATTATTTCAAATAAGAAATAGCTAGGAAGTCTTAAAATTTTTAAATACTAAAAATATATAAATTTCCATATTTTTAATCAACAACAACTTCCAGAAGAATTATGATTTTTTTTTTTTGCTTAATGATCAGCTGCTCTTAAGACTGAAGCATTTGAAGTTTGACCTTTATTTTTTGTGTATTGAGCTGCTGTTTATTGGAACTCATCATCATCTTGAGTTTCATTTATATCTCTTAAAATTTCTAAATTAGAAAGAGATTAAACCTTCAGCTATTTTTTTAAATGCAAATTCTATATTATGCCCAGTTAAAGCAGATGTTTCTAAGAATCCCATTTTTTTAGATTAAGCATACTTAATGGCTTCTTCTTTGCTCACCTATCTTTCTGCATCTTTGTCATTCTAAAATTGTTATGATGCAAAAATACCTTATTTCCAATAAGCATTAGAACCAGATTTTATTAATCAGAATAATCTTTAATTTCAAGTAACCATCTATCAACTTCTAGGAATGTATTTTTATTTGTGATATCGTAAACTAAGAAAGCACCAACTGCTCCTTTGTAATATGCTTTTGCAATAGCCTTATATTTCTCTTGTCCTGCTGTATCCCAAACTTAAATTCTTATTTTTTTGTTATCAATTTCCAAGACTTTTGCACTAAATTCTACACCGATTGTAGTATTAGTAGATAGATTAAATTAGTCTTTAGTAAATTTGAGTAAAATCTATGATTTACCAACAGCACTGCTTCCTAAAGTAAATCATAGAATTACCAAGTAAAATTATTTTGAAGACATGAGCTATGTCATTTACACTCTAGGATGAATCCATTCAATATAATTAAATATTATCACAAAAATATAATGAAAAGTGATAAAGACAATTTTAACTCGATCATCAATTAATTTTATGGATCGAAAGTTATAGAAGAATTGCCAGAAGAGGAACGTCAATTTGAACTAGTTATACAATAACCTGATTAAACATTAATTCAAAAGATGCTTGTATAATCAATTTACATTCCTTTACTTAGGACGATAGTTTTTAGAAGAGATAAGAGTTTGTTTAGAATGCTGAATGCAAAGATTATTCTCAAATGCTAATAATCTCATAAATTAGAATGGACTTTACAAATGATGATCCATTTCTTAAACATTTAATGAATGTCGAAAAAGCTATTAAAAAGGCAATTAGAAACATTCTTTTGTAATTGTCAAAAATAGACAACAAATAGCAATTCAAAGATGCTTGTGATAAATTAATAAAGATTTTTTATTAAGATATAAATATTGGATTTATAACATCAACAGGATAAATCAAATCTACTGCCTATGCTTTTATATCTAAATCAATAATTGAATTAATTAATAGAAAGAAAATCAATTTACAATTTAAAAAGATTCCATTAAAAATAACATTGACATTTTTCGCTATTGAATCATTGTAACAGATCCATTCTATACAAAAACAATGTGATCCAAGAACAGCCTTCATTAGAAATAACAAATTTTTTAATGATTACATAATCTTATCTTAAACCAATCAAGATGAGTTAAGAAGCGGAGTCTCAATATTTTTTGTGTATCGTCCAGAAGATGATCAAATTTATGCTCTCAAAAGAGTATCATAAATTAATTATTTTTAGAGTAAATTACAAGCAACTCAACTAGATTTCTTTTCTGTTTTCTCCACTACTGCTTCAAATACTCCAATCACACCTGATATTAGAAAAATTAGAGAAGCCAAAATTTTATCTAAATTGACTCATCCCAATATCCTTAGGTATTTTTTATCAAATTATTCTAAAGACTTTTTGCTTGGTGGATAGAATCAAATAATGATGGATATTATCTTTATATGCAACTTGAATATTGCTCTTTTCCTGGATATAAATACCAACCTACAGATTTGCTAACGTTTTCATATTATTATTTGAATGTTATGTAAAATTAAGAAAAAATCAATAAAATTAAATCCATTTTAAATTAAATTTTAGATGGATTAGAGTATATTCATTAAAGAGGTATTATTCATAGAGATTTAAAACCTGAAAATATTTTTGTTACAATTAATATCAAAGGAGATTTATAAGTAATTAAAGTTTAAAATTAACTGGCTAGGTTGCTTTGGCAGATTTTGATTAAGGAAAAGATGTTAGAGAAGAAAAACTATCAATTATTACTGATGAAAGACTTCCTGAAGAAGAATTAAATTCTATCAAATCTTAAAATACTATAACAACTGGAACTATTGGTTATTAAACAGCTAATTATACTAAAGATTCTCATTATGAAATGGCAGATGAGTTTTATGCAATTGGAATCATTTTGTTGCATCTTGTTATTGCTTTTCCAGGAGAACCAAAAAATAGAAATTTATATGCTAAGACATTTGTGATGGCTGATTCAATTAAAGATATTTTATCCTTATTCGATTCTTGGGCTAATAAGTTTGTTAAAAATAAAAGTCCTGACTTTTCATTTACACATTATCAAAATGTTATGGATCTTGCCAAGCTTCTTATAAGTTCCAGAAAGCTAACGCATGCAGATGTAAGAAAAATGATTAATGAGTTATGAGTTAGCATTTTATGTAATTACAATTCATTTTTTCTAATCATGATAAAACTAATATTAGAATTTCATTTTATGAATTTTAAAATAAAGATCTAAATTTATCAATTTTAATCAACTCTGAATTAAAGTTGTTTTCTGAGAATAGTTATTTCTCAATTGCCAAAGGTAAAAATGAGGGCTTATATTTCATATTTTCATTGATTCATCTCAATTTATTTCACTCTCTAAGATTGTTAAAGTAATCAATTTTATTATATCTAGGCTCTGATAACTTACTTATGCATGAATTTATTTTTAAATTACACTTTTATATCAAATAGCAAGAAATGAATGTATGCTTGAATCTAAAATATAAAAATTAAATTAATTAATCTACCTAATTTTTGTAAAATTTATAAAACATATTTTAAAACAATCAGAGAATCAAGAAGAAAAAGAAAGCCTTATCTATTTAATTAATTCAGATATATATAAAAATATGAATTACATGTTTAAAATTAAATTTTGAATTAATAATACAGAATTTTCATCCATTGTGAGCTCCTTAAGAATCAGGACTTAATGGTAGAAACATGAGCTTTTAAGATGGTCCTTTTGCTAACATTTGAAGAGTTTCTAGAAATCTAATTTACATGGCTGCTTTGCTATCCAAGGCTTAAGCAGCTTCTTTCATTAATTTTGCACTTTCAACATCCGCCTAAGCAGAGATAACTTTAGCTTAAGCAATTCTCTTATTTTTAGCTGCAGCAGCTAAATCAGATTGCATTTAAGGTGTCAAAACCATATCTTTTATGAATACCTCCTCTATATAAATTCCCCATTATTCAGTTTATTTGTCTAAATAAGCTTCAATTGCATCCTAGACCATTTCTCTATGTTCTAATAAATCTTGAAGCTGATGTTCTCCACATACTTATCTTAAAGCTGCATATGTCATGTCTTTAACAGATTATGTCAATCTTGAAACTCTATACGTAGCTCTTACAGGATCTATATAAAAAATTAGGATTTATTTAATTCCATACCAATTATTCTAAAATACATACATGTATCAATATTAACTTATATGTTGTCTTTAGTTAATATAATTTATCTATCTAAATCTAATACTCTTGTTCTCATATCTACTGGTATAACCGTATCCTTAAATTCAACAAAAAAAATACTGTGCATGGATTGATTTGATTTAAACCTGGTGGTAAACTCCTATGATATTTTCCAAATTTTTCCACTAAACCTACAGAGCTTTATTATACTGCGAAGAAAGGATTTTCACAACAACAAAATACACATGGAAGCCATGCCTTTGAAATTCTATATTAATGTATTTACTCTCAAAAATCCTGAAAAGCTGCCGCAACAATCCAAGCATGATTCATAAGCCGTCAACTCTCTTCTTTAAGTAAGTTAATCATCGTTAAGATTTTGCTAAGTATATAAAAAATGAATCTACTCTTTAATTACTAAGCGGCTACTATTCCATAATTTAATTATAACATATAAAATTTTATGTTATATTATATTTGGAAATACTGAGTACTTTAGTGAATTTTTTAATATTATACATTACTTGATGATTTAATGTAGGATTTTGATTAAATAATAATATAATTTAAATAAATTTACTTAAATTGTTACATTTATTTAGATTCTTAAAAAAGAAACTTATTAAAGATAACAATTTTTAATTAATTAATAAATTATACTTATGAATTTTTCAATTTTAATACTTTATTCATTAATAAAAATAATATAAAAATTAGAAATCTCTACACTCAATGGACAATATTATTGAAAACTCTCTTAACTTTTGGTAATAAAGACTCAACAATTCCTCTTAAACAGAAACACAAATTTTGTATAAGAAGAAATAAAGATCAATAGTAGACAGAGTGGTGATAGAATCTGCAGAATATTGGAGAAAAATTGCTGATGAATTTTCATCAAAAAGTTCCACAAATAGATCTGTCTAAAGCTTATCATCATAACCTCATAATTAATAGATTTCTGATTGCTGAATTATTATATATTATATAATTTTATAAGATATTCCTGCCTAAGATTGATTCATGAACATAATTTATTGTTTTAAAACAAAACTAATATATTTTGTTTTTTTAGAGCTCTAAATGTTTTCTGTTTTTGATACATTAAATTTCTATTTTTTCTATTAAAAAGTCTATGTTTAGTTTAGATAATGGTTTTTCATTCGTTTACAAAGTCTTTTGATTTTAATATAAACTGATTTTCGATTTAGTAAATTTTAAACATATGTGAAGATATTAACATTAAAAACTAATTTATCTTATTCAAGTAAATATTTTGAAACTTAAAAAAAATTAATAAAGATTGAGTTAAATTATATTGTTTCCATCAATTTATAAAATAATAAAAGTAATTTTCATAATTTGATCACAATTAGAGAATATAAATATATTAGACCACTAATAAAGTTCTTTAGTTTTTTTATTGAAATCTAAGTTTTAGGAAGAGAAGAAGGATTGAGAATATTCAATAAATATAAATAGATATAAAACAGGATGATATAGAAGAAGAAAAATAGATATTTATAATTAAGTAATTTATATTTATTTTAATTAAACTCTATATAAGATGTCAAATTAAGGTATGTTAAGAATAGGAACTTAAGATTAATTTTTAAGAAAAAATCAATTGAATTAATTTCATCCAACCCCCAGTCATCGAAAAACTTCTCAAACTAAACCTTAGTCAATCGATTAAATTCCAGACAATGCATTAGAAAAATTTTATTTGTACAAGCAAAAAAAGAATGATGTGAGAATGAAAGAATAATTGAACAAATAAAACTAACGAACATCTTAAAACTCCATAGGTTAATAAAACTAATTCTTTATTAATGCAAATTTCGTTAAGCATTAAAGTAGTTAACAAAAGCGTTCTGTTCAATCTGTAACTATTGAAGCTATAGAATCAGTTTAAAGAACTATAAAAACAGATATGGGAAATGCTACATCATTTTTACATAAAGCAAAAAGCTTAGATCAAGATGACTAAATTTAATAAGTTAAGCATCATAACGTTGTTGTGAGATTTGGAAACTAAGATTATTACTTTTATTTTGAAGCCCAGTAAGAATATAATGTTAATAAATTTAGCAATAATATGAAATCCATTTGGTTTTAAATTTTGTAAAGATTACACAATAATACATATGCAAATCCTCAAGAATGTTTTGCCAATCTTAAGGATAAGCCTTCAATAAATTAAATTGTTAGCTTCATTTCTTAATAGCATTCAATACCAATTGATTATTATATAGCTCAGCCAGAATTGCAATTTAATGTGTTTATGAACTCAGGTTTAAAATTGGAAGCATTGTTTTTGTAAATCCAATCAGAACAAAAAGTTTGTTTAAAAGATTTTATTTTTTTAAAGAATATTGGAGTGGGAGGTTTCTCTTTAGTTTATTTGGTTAGAAAAAAAGACACAGGAAAATTTTATGCTCTAAAACTAATTGATAAAGAGTTTATCATAGCAAAAAAGAAATAGTAGATTGTATTAAATGAACGAAATATCATGACTTTGCTTAACAGTCCATTTTTATTACATTTATCTTATGCATTTGAATCAAGATAATTTATTGTTTTTGTTTTAGAATTTTGCCAAGGAGGAGAATTATTCTTTCAATTGAAATAAATTAAAAGAATGAATGAAGAGCAAGCTCGCTTTTATATAGCTGAAATAAGTTTAGTAATAATTTTAGTTTTTATTAAGGGTCTAAATGAAATTCACTCATTAAATATATTATATAGAGACATTAAACCTGAAAATATTTTGATGGATATATAAGGGCATGTTCGAATAGCAGATTTTGGTTTAAGTAAACCAGAAATAAGTAGAGAAGAAAAAGCTTATAGTTTTTGTGGATCTCCAGAATATATGGCTCCAGAGATGCTTTTGAAATAAGGACACACTTAAACTGTAGATTTTTATTGTTTGGGAGCCTTGCTTTATGAATTACTTACTGGATTACCACCATATTATTCTACAGATACAAATTAAATTTATCAAGATATTCTATATTCTAAATTAACCTTCCCAAATGATGTATTATTTTAAATTAAATTCAAGTTAAATTTATCAAAAGATGTTAAAAATCTTCTGATGTCACTATTAAATAAAAATCCAAACTAAAGATTAGGATCATCTGGAGGAATACAAGAGATTCTTTAGCATCCTTTTTTTTCTTAAATTGATCTTAAATAACTAATGCTAAAAAAAGTTAAGCCTCCATTTCGTCCAGATCCTTTGAGAATGAATTTAGATGAGAAGGAATCATAAAAAGGAGAACAAGATTTTAGGAAAATGATTGCTTCAAATAAAGGTGCCAATCTACCTGTTATTTTTGGATCATCGTTTTATTATGAATCTCCTTAAGAAGCTTAAATCAAATCAGTATATAAAGAATGGATTTCTCAAACAAATTTACAATCGAATACTTCTTGTGTAGGGTCTTATCATAGTTAAGGAAAGTATTTATATCTTATAATTTTTAAAGATAGACTAAACCACAAGATATAGTACCTTTAATATAATCTGTCAAAAATAACCCTAGATCTCGCTAAATTACAAATTAAAAATAATAATCATAAAAAGCAATTGGTTAGAAATCTTCTTTGGAGAAAATTAATTAAGAAAGAAAGTTTTTTTCAAAAATTTGATTAAGATTATATATTTCCAATCGTTTTTTAACAGATTTAATTTCAAATCAGCAACTAAAAGTTGATTTAATGTTGATTTCAAATTCATTTCTAGAAGTAAAGATCGCAAAAAACATTAATATTGTTAATTAAACTTGTATATGAATTCTCAATTATTTTTAATTAGGATACGATCCTTAATTTTTTCTGAACCACTTTAATGAATTTAGATAGTTTGCTTTTACGCTGAAATTATTTGGTTGTTATTGCTTTAAGCACATTTAATGATTTTCATAGAACCATACTATGTTGTGATATTTATTTCTTAAATTGGTTATTATTTATCTTAATTTACTACCAATACTCTTTTATTATTCTTTTATATTACTATCTCAGGAAATTCTTCTTTTTTTTCAACTAAAATTTAAATCTATTGATTCTATTGAGGAACTGATAAAACTTCAAGCTAAGGTATTTAAGTTTACTATTGTAAATGTACTTAAACAGGGGAACTTTTAATTTTATCAGGAATTTTAACTGGATCTAAAATATCTATTTATTTTTAGATTATTTCTTAGTGAGGAGATAATGATACAGATTTGCTATAAAATTCATCTTGATATTAATATTCTCTTTTCATTTTGAAATCTTCTTAATACTTTTAAATTTATAAATTAGAATTTTCTGATTTTTTTAGTTCAATCTCTCTTTTATTTTAACTTTCTAAGGATGAAGACTTGTTTCGAGAAAAGTATGATTTTAATCCTAACTTATTTGTTTTATGTTTTTTTTCTGATCTATTATTTTTGGATCTTTTTTCTCTATCTCCTCTATCATTCTCATAATGTGATTTATCTCTTGATCTATCTCTTGAATTTCTTCTCTATTTATCTTCATAACGATGAATATTCTTATCTTTAGATTATTAATTTTAATCTTTTTTTTCATGTCTATATTTTTCTTTTTCATTTTATCTCTCTTTTTCTTTTTCTCTTTCATATTCTTTTTCCTTTAATTATTTTTCTCTATCTTTGTATTTGTCTTTTTCCCTTTCTTTTTCTTTTGCCTTCTCCCCTTCTCTTTCCTAATTTTTATTCTAAATTTTATCTTTTTATTTGGCTTGATCTTATTCATATTGAATTCTTTTTTCTCTTTCCCAATCTATAGGTAATTAAGTATTTATTTTATCAGTTTTTTTCTAAAATTCTCTAAATCTTTATTCTCTTTATTCTTTAGCTCTTTCTCTCTCACATATTTCTCTTAAATTTTTTTCTTTTTCCAAAATGTCTTATTCTTTTAATTTTACCTCAGCATGCACTTATTCTATATCTATTATGTATTACTTAACTGTCATCAACAAACTCTTAATGAAATTGCCATTTATTTTAACTACTTCTATTTTTTTTATCTCTATTTTTTCTATCTTCACTTTTCATATCTTAGGTTCTCCTTTTATTCCTTTTACTATCTCTACTCCTTCTATCCTTATTCTTTCTATCTGAACTTCTTCTAGTTTTTTTGTGTCTATCATAACTACTTCTATAACTATCTTCTCTATAATTTTGTTTTTATTTTCTTTCTCTGTCATCATTTGTATCTTTGCTTTATCTTCTCTTATCATAAGATTTCTCTCTTTCTCTTTCTCTATTTCGACTTCTACTTCTACTTTAACTTTTTTTTTTTATTCTTGTTTTTGAATCATCGATCTACTATGGAATATGAGGTTTTTATTTTCGTAAAAGTGAATAAAGCTTAAATTACTATATATCTTAACCTCTTCAGCAATTAAATTTGATAATTCTTAAACTTCTTTAGATTAACTAACCGAAAATTATTCGTTCAAATCATTTTTGATATTTTGTGTTTTTTCATAGCTCAGCAAACCTTTTAAAGTCCAATCAACTTTAAAAAATGATTCTTAATTTCCTTAAAAAATACTAAGATTTAGATTTTAATCTTCCTAATTTGTTAATACGAGGTTATACAGTTAAGTGATCAAGTTCAATACATTATTTTTATAAAATTCCGAATGCAAGGAATGATTTTTCATCCAAACAACTTAAAAATATTCCCACTTATTTTGACTTATCCAAAGCACGATTAATTTATTTATTATTTTTTTTTTGTATTAAGATCACTTTGTTTTTTAGACTTGAGTCAGCTTAAGCTTTAGATCTGTATTAAACAATAAAGAATTTATTTTGCGAGCATTTATAGATTTCTAATTAGAGATATCATTTACCTTCCATCTCTGATATCAAAATAAAAATAATAAATAAATTAATAATGTTTTTCATTAAATATTTAAAAAATAATTTTCAATTTCTTCTAAATTCGGTCTTAAATTTGGATCATGATTCATCATTTTCATAATAATAGAAGAAAATTAAGGATAATTTTATTAAAGTTTTTCTTAATCTTTTTTAAATATTTCTGCGTATTTTTTTTGCTTCATTGGTCTATCTTTTGCTTTAGAATATTGTGAATTAGTGTCTCTTATTAAAATACATTAAATAATATAGCCTAATTACCAGATATCATAAGATGCATTATAAACATCTTAAGTTCCTTCAGGAGGTTAATAACCAGGTGTACCTTCATAATCTGAAAGAAAAATAAAAACATTGCTTTAATCATTACGTTGAAGCTTAGATCTATCAAAATCAATTAGCACACATCTCATATCTAAAATATTTTAATTTTCATTAAGATATTCAAACATAATGTTTTATGGTTTTAAATCTCGATGAATTATTTTTCGACAATGAAGTCCTTTTAATGCCAATATAATTTATATTATAATATGCAACAAATCATTTAGATTTAAAGCTTGTTTACCTATTTTATTATTTAAATCCTCTAAAGTTAAATCATAATATTTCATAAATAATAATTATTCATCCACATAATTACTATAACAAAACATATTTGTACAATTTTCAGAATCATTAACTAATTCTAATAATTGAATTTCCCTATTTTAATATTCAATTTAATCCTCATCATATTTAAGCCATTTAACAACAATTTAATTTCTTTAATTATTTATAAAATAAGGTGTCTAAATGAGATAAACTCTTGACCATTTTTAATCATAAATAGTCTTTAGTATTTTAAAATTAAAAATAACTTTTAAAATATTTGCTACAGGAATAATAACTTTGCAGTCATTTTTTTTTTCTTCAAAAATGTTTTATATTAATTCCTCAATAATGTTTTCTACATAATTCTTACCTTCAAAGAGCTTAGAATTTAGATTAAAACCTAATTATAAAACTATAGAATAACTGAATATAATTACATAGTTTTTATAGTATTTAATTAGCTGGAATCTATTTTTAAGTTATATTTTATTAATCTTCTTCAAAAATAAATACATTAGTATCCTCTTAATTTTTATTCAAATATATTTAATCAAGTCTCAAACTTATAAGAAATTTTGGATTTCTTCTTTCACATTCAGATACCACTTTTAATAGACAAATTTTTTACATATTGTTACATGAAACATTATTTGAGATAATTATTACACTGTTAATAGCCCTTTCTTAATTCTATCTTTTAAATTTTCTAAATCAAAGGAAATATTTTTTGTCTTTAATACTCCTTTAATTAATAT
>CAJJDN010000064.1:450721-460731 GCA_905182985.1 Paramecium sonneborni
AGCTTAGATCTATCAAAATCAATTAGCACACATCTCATATCTAAAATATTTTAATTTTCATTAAGATATTCAAACATAATGTTTTATGGTTTTAAATCTCGATGAATTATTTTTCGACAATGAAGTCCTTTTAATGCCAATATAATTTATATTATAATATGCAACAAATCATTTAGATTTAAAGCTTTTTTACCTATTTTATTATTTAAATCCTCTAAAGTTAAATCATAATATTTCATAAATAATAATTATTCATCCACATAATTACTATAACAAAACATATTTGTACAATTTTCAGAATCATTAACTAATTCTAATAATTGAATTTCCCTATTTTAATATTCAATTTAATCCTTATCATATTTAAGCCATTTAACAATAATTTAATTTCTTTAATTATTTATAAAATAAGGTGTCTAAATGAGATAAACTCTTGACTATTTTTTATCATAAATAGTCTTTAGTATTTTAAAATTAAAAATAACTTTTAAAATATTTGCTACAGGAATAATAACTTTGCAGTCATTTTTTTTTTCTTCAAAAATGTTTTATATTAATTCCTCAATAATGTTTTCTACATAATTCTTACCTTCAAAGAGCTTAGAATTTAGATTAAAACCTAATTATAAAACTATAGAATAACTGAATATAATTACATAGTTTTTATAGTATTTAATTAGCTGGAATCTATTTTTAAGTTATATTTTATTAATCTTCTTCAAAAATAAATACATTAGTATCCTCTTAATTTTTATTCAAATATATTTAATCAAGTCTCAAACTTATAAGAAATTTTGGATTTCTTCTTTCACATTCAGATACCACTTTTAATAGACAAATTTTTTACATATTGTTACATGAAACATTATTTGAGATAATTATTACACTGTTAATAGCCCTTTCTTAATTCTATCTTTTAAATTTTCTAAATCAAAGGAAATATTTTTTGTCTTTAATACTCCTTTAATTAATATTGGGCAATTCCTTCCTTTCATAACATAATTCATCTATAATAGAATTTATAAATATTATTATATATCTAACTTAATACTTTAAAATATATTTTTTTTTAAAACAAACAACTATGAATGAATAGTGATTAGGATTTAGTAGCAATTAACTTTGGAGGAGTTTACTATTCATCTGCTTTTGTGGATTTTTTTTTATAAAAGGTTTTTTAATATTTGAAATATTTTTTCAATAAGAATTCATAGGAAGATAATTAATAAAAAATTTATCCAGAAATTTAAACATTTGCATCTTAAGATCCTAAATCATGAAGTTTTTTTTTTATCTTTTATTACTAATTTGATTATGATTATGGTTGTTTTTCATGATTCAATTGCTTGGTAAATGTATGTTTTAAACTTAGATAGCCTCTACTGTACACATTTATTTTGGGTTTTCGCTTTTTTGTGATTAACATGTTTTATTAGCATTAGATAGAGAATAAAAAATAAAAAAAAATAATAATTAGG
Source organism: Paramecium sonneborni (assembly GCA_905182985.1). NCBI lineage: Eukaryota > Ciliophora > Oligohymenophorea > Peniculida > Parameciidae > Paramecium > Paramecium sonneborni. Next base: position 452,200 of record CAJJDN010000064.1, read on the forward strand.
AGAAATTATTGATAGATTGGCATAAATAATGCAAGGCGAAAAAAATGTAAAAATAAGGAAACCCTCCCCTATATGAGTGAGACCTAAAATTACAAATAATATTTTAATTATATATTTTTCAATTAATATTGTTGAAAGTGAATTCTATCAATATTATTATTTTTTGATTAAATAAAGAAGAGCAGATTTTATATTGAATATTTTTTTATGATCATTTCATCAAAGAGATTTAAAATAATAATAAAAATAAATGATTTACGATGAAATGAATGAATAAATATCTGAAAATTCAAACTTCTTGGTAGATATTTCGAACATCTCAAGTGGTGAGGAGCAAGTATCACCCAAAGTTATAAAAGAGGATGATGAAGAGGATTAATAATTATTAAATGAATTTGATATACTGTTCAAATAACCAGATTAATAAGAAGAAGAAGGCTTGAATATCGCATAAGATGAATAATATTAAAATAATAATGATGACTTTAATTTGAGAGATTATTAGATAGATTTATTTCAATAATCCAAAGAAAAAAATTCAATAATATTTCTTGAAACTGGTAAAGGTAAGACTCACATAGCTTTAATGCACATTTATTATTATATCAAAAAGAATGGGTTTTAGAATACAAAGTTAATATTTTTAGCTAATACAATTTAATTGGTTGAATAATAATGTATCTTTATGAGAGAATACATATTCAAAGTTGCCAAAGAAATGGAAAAATAAGGTTTGGCACCATAAAATCATTACTTTGATATTTAGCAATTGAAAGATTCATAATTTTTAAGATAATTTATTGTACCTATTCATTCTAAATCCACACTTGCAAGTGATGATGATATGGATATTCAAGGCTGGAAAAAAGAGAGATGGGATGAAATTATTAGTGAATCATGTATCTTTGTAATGATGGGTTAAATGCTATTGAATGCTTTAAGAAGAGGTTATTTAAAATTACCTTATTTTTCATTAATAATATTTGATGAATGCCATCATTGTACTTTTAGACATTCATATAGATTAATAATTAAAGAATTTTTTGAGTGTGAAAAAGTTAAGAAACAAATATAAAATAGTGAAAAGGTTAAATTTTTAGGTTTAACAGCTACTCCAGTCACATCAGTTGATATTGAAAAGGCGGTTAGATTAAATAGTGTACCAAGCTTGTAAATTGAAGTAGATATTCTTTAATTGGCATTAAATTTGCACTCATAATATGTATTTTTTGAAAAAGAAGCTTAAAAGAAAGAATATAATTCAAAAGTTTTGACATTTGAACAAGATTTTGGAATTTCAACAACTTATATTCCAAATCATCCACAATTAATTGATTTTTATGCTTAGTGGTTAGAGATATATTATTAAAAATAAAAAGAAAAGATTTCATATAGTATTTAATTATTAGTGGATTAGTTGTATCATTTTGTTAGATTATATGGTCTTATTCTTTATAAAGAATTAGGGGCTTACTCGTTATATTAATTTATCAAATAACTTAATATTAATTTTGGAGAAATTAAAGCTTCATATAGAACTGAAAAGGATTAAAAATTACTTGATAATATAAAAAAACTATTCCTAGATTATTTAGAGATATTAAAGCCTTTGAATATTTTAGAAGATCAAAATTTATCATTAAAATTTATTGCCTTAAAAAATTAATTATATCAAATAAATTACAATGAAAACAAAGATGAACAATAAAAAATCTTAATTTTTGTTGATCACAAAATTACAGCCAAATATTTACATTAATTATTAGAGTTGCATAAATTAGAATCTACATTTGTTGTAGGAACTGGTAATTTGACATCAGGAGCTTTATAAATGACAATTTTAAAAGACAGAAATAAATATATTGCTTTATCTCCAAATATTAATGCTTTAGATATAGCTGAAAAAATTTATAATTAATTCAACATTGAAGGATAAGAGGATGATATTTAATTAGATAATGATGATGATGATAATTAGACAAAAATTAAACTAAGATCATAATTATAAGAAGTTTTGGAAGGAATTAAAAACTATGGTAAAAATCTTGATTAGACAATTACAAGTTCAAATGCCCAAAAAGAATCAATTAAAAAATTTAAAGAAAATTGCAATATTTTGGTTTCAACTAATGTAACTGAAGAGGGTTTTGATGTACCATAATGTAATTATGTTTTCATTTTTGGAGAAATTACAACTTTAAAATAATTTATATAAAAAATAGGAAGAGCAAGAGCCAAAAAATCGACAATTTATTTCATCCTACCTAAAGAAAAAGAATTAATATGGAAGTCTAAGGAAATCGTATTATTTAAGACAAAAGAGTGTGTAGAAAGAAAAATTGTTGAAATAAATTAATAAAACTAATATTCTAATTTGTAAAATCGAATAAAAAGTTTAAATAGACAAATAAATAATATACCAAGGATGGATGAAGAATATTATGATTGTCGATTGGTAAAGGATAGTCTTGCTTTATTAAACACAAATTGGGCAATTGAGATTCTTTCTAATTATGCTAATTTATTTAAAAATTTCGAATATAGAAGTAAAGATGAAAACTACATAAGAGGAATATTTTATTAATTTTCTGAATTTCCAGCTTTGGGATGGAAATGTGTTTTGATTTTACCTAAAAATTTTGCTGATAGATATTTTATTGGAGATTTGATGAAAACTAAAGATGATGCTAAAAGATCAGCAGCATTTAAAGCTGTTTTAGTTTTAAGATAAAAACAAATGCTTACTGATGACTTAAGACCAGTAAAAAGTGCGTATCACTTTGTATCTGATAGAAAAAATGATCCAAATTTAAAAGATCCAAATTATTGTTAAGTAATAGAAGAAATTGTTGTATTGAAAGTGGAACCTTAAGTAGATTTGAGATAAAAATTATTCCCTTATAAAATGGATGTTTTTGAAATATCTATTAAATAGCCACTTTATTTATACAAATTTAAATTTTATGAATTGCCTTAAGCAATAAGATATGAAAAGGAAAAAAATTAAATTATTGGTTTTCTTCATAATTCATAATTCTGCACAAGATTATAGTTTTCAGGAGGCAAAGAAATTAGATTAGAATTTGTTAAAAAAATCATGATAACTTAGGAATAATATTAACTATTAAATTAAGTTCATTAATTTTTAGTTGCAACTTCATTTGATTGGGATTTGTCATTTTATTCATTTTTGACAAAAGAAACTATCAGCTCAGAATCTGCTTTATTTTAGCAAGGCAAAAAATAATAATTCAACTTAATTGATGATTAAAAATAATATGCTCTTATAGTCTTACTTGTAGAAGACTTATAAATAGAAGATACCAATATCAATTATGAAGATTCTGAAAATATTGTATAATACATAGAAAAAATGAAAAAAGTCTTTAGGTTTGTGAATTCTATAAGATAAAAAAAAAAGTTGAATCAATAAATTAAAGAAGAAAGACAAAGGTTAAATGATTAAAGTATTCGTTTAGAAACTTGGAATAGTTTAGAATATGATGGAAATCTTGTATAATTATTAAAAGAAGCCAATTTCAAAGGAATTGTAGGATAAAATATAACAGATAAATATTTTTTCAGCAAAGTAGTTTTTGATTCAAAAAGACCAATTGAAAAAAACTTAGAAAGATTAGATAATGAAAAAAAGAAAGAATATTAAAAAGAATTAGGCATTGTATAAAGAAGTTTAAAATAAGTTATAAATTTTCATTTTGAAAATGAAAAAGATATGTATGCAGCCCCAATTTTAAGAAAATTTCTAAAATTTCACATTTCTTAAAATAGAGAGATAATAACCTAAAACAAATTAAAAGAGCCTAAATATTAATATTTTTCAGGAGAATTTTATAAATACCCCTTAGGTGTTTTATCTATCCTAGAGTTGAGGATTTTAACTAAACATATATTCTAACAATTAAGAGATTTTTTGGTGTCTTTTACATTTAAATCTCACGTTTCTAAATTATTAGATTCAACAGGATTATCTTTGAAAGATTGCGAATTACAGACTTATTAAGTTATGGATAATATTATGGTTTAAGATTCATAAGAAATTATTGAATTTTTTACAAATAATTCTTCAGAATTTTAAGATCTTTTGAATTAATTTAATAAAAATTTAGAGTTAAATCCTGGAAATTAAATTAAAGATTATAATTTAAAAGAAAGAAAATTTAATTACTCCATTCATGATATAGACAATGAATTATTAAATAAGTGTTTTTAATCTCAATAATTTAATTAAGATGATTAAACAAATTATTAAGTTTTAGAATTTTTAGGAGATGCCAATTTAAAACTACTTTCAAGTATTGAAGTATTTGTTTAATATCCTTTTGCTAATGAACATTTGTTACATATAGAACGAGCTAAAATAGTCTCAAATGAAAATTTAAGGAAGTTTTCAATTATTCATAGATTTTTTAATTATATAAAGTGCACAAATTTTGCTTATTAACCACCAGAATTTATTCTAGAGTAGGTTAATAATGATTAAGAATAATAAGAACTAAAAGAAAAATAACAAGATAATAAGTAAAATACAAAATTTTAGTATACAAAAAATGGAGAAATTATAAATGATCTACCAAAAAATTATTAGCCAATTCCTGAAAAGGTTCATTCAGATGTAGTTGAAGCTATAAATGGAGCCTTTTTAATTTAGTATGATGAAGATATTAATGCTTGCTAGTTTTTTTTACACCGTTTAGGAGTATTAAAATAACCTGTAGCCTAAGTCAGGATAAAAAATTCAAGAACTTAATAAGCAAAAGGTATATTACAGAAGAATTTAAATTCCCTAGAAAATATAATTGGATATAAATTCAATGATCAATCTCTTTTGATTTAAGCCATTACCTATCAATCTTTCCTTGAAGTTTTGGATTACTACAATTATAAAAAAAAAAAATGTAATTTTATTGAGTTTTAAAACTAAAAAAATCTTATTTAGATTAATAAATTAAATAATGATCAAGTAAATGAATCATTACTAGCTCAACTAAATTAAAATTAAAATCGAATTGATATGAGTTATGAAAGATTAGAATTTTTAGGGGACTCAGTATTGGATTCAGTTGTAGTTGAATGGTTAGTCAAAGAATATAATAAGGAAAAGGTTGAAGATCTAGCTTTAAAAAAACAGTGTGTTGTTTGCAATAAAGCGCTTGCTTTAGTTACCATCCATTATAAATTAGATTAATTTTTATTGCATCCAACCCTTCATAAATTAAATCATGAAAATCACTAAACTTTAAATAAGATTAAGTCAATGTATAATGATTACTATGAGGATATCAGTAAGATGTACACATCAGAACCAATAATTAAAATATTAGGTGATATTTTTGAATCTATTGTTGGAGCTATTTTTGTAGACTCTACATTTAATTACGATCTAACTAAATAAATTGTTCTTAAATTATTACTTCCTTTCATGCAACATTTTACATCACCCAATTAGATATTGAATAATCCTTAAGATCGATTATTTAGATATTTTAAAGCTAAAAACCAAGCCGAATTTGAAATTGCTTTGACAGATGAAGATCCAATTGAGGGATAAAATCTATATGTATTGAGAGACAAATATTCATATAAAGTTTACTAAAGAATTAGAGCATCATCAGAAAAATAAGCAAGAGAAAAATTATTAGAATATATTTAAAAAAGAGGAAATTTAGAATGATTCTAATATTTTAAAATTATAATTTACAAAAAAATTTACCATTGCAATTTAATTTATGTTGTTTTCTTGTGCTTTTTATTTTATTAAAATGTAGAATTTTGTTTCTTTGTTTATCGTATTATATCAGGGTTAATTTTATATAAATTTATTTACTAAAATTAGTGAAAGAAATGGGAAAATTAAGTTTATTTTGTATGATTCTTTTTGAAACAAATAGAATGCCAAAATAAAATTGAATAATAAAGTAAAAATAATAGATTTTGTTATAGAGTAATTAATTAAGTTTTGATCTGATCTTCCTCAAAATTATCAAAATGGATACGAAATTTCATATCATAGAATAAAATTTATAATTTCTGATCATAAAAAATTAAATAATATTTTTTTATGCATTATAAATATTTTTAATAGAAAAAAGAATGATTTTCTAAAAAGGAATTCTACAAGATAATATGAATCATTTTAAGGTTATTGGATTAAATGAAATGATTCAAAAGGTTGGATTATTGCCCGTTGAAATAATTTATAAATTGATTTATCAATTAACTTTAAGTAATATTCAGATTTAAGAATAGCTTTGATTACAATCTATTAAGAATAAAATTTTATTGAAAACATGACTTTAAATGATTTATATGTAAATGAACCATAAGACAATAAAATATTAGATATTTTTATTAAGTCAAGCCTGATAAAAAAAGGAGAAAAAAATAATTAAGAGATTATTCTCAATCAATTGAAAAATATATGTATTTATAAAAATTAATTGAAGTAATTAGAATCGGCTTTCAGTCGATAGATGTCAAAAGCTTCTAGAATTTTGAAGCCATACTAAAATATATTTTAGATAATTTAAAAATAAATTTAAATGATTTTAGTTGGAGATAAAAAATGCTAGAAATTATTTACGGACTTAAAATTACTTATTGTAAGGAGTATAATAATAATATAACTTGGATATTTCATGCTGAAACCCCTTATTATCTTGATATATCATCAGAGAAAATTCTTGTAAAATGGATTCATGTAAATGATTAAAATAAGAGATTTGCAGAAATTATTAATTATAAAGAACTAAAAAATATATAACAGACATTTAATTCAGCCTAACTTTATTGTTACAATTTAGATATATAAAATTCTACTCTCATGTTCTTAAAAAAATACAGCTTAACTTTGAAAGAATATTGTACAGAATTTAAAGATATTATTATAAATATTGAGAATAAAAGGAGAATATGTTGCAAATTGGCAATTGAATTGCAAAAATTACATGATGAAAATAAAATTCATAGAGATTTAAAACCAGAAAATATCATGGTAATTCATAAAAACTCTGAGATTACAAAAGAAAATTTAAATGAAATAAATTAACTTGAATGGTCAATAATAGATTTCGAATCAAATATAGAAAAAGGTTAAAAAGATGATTTTAAAGGGACTCCATACTATTAACCACCAGAAAATATGAATGGGAAACCTTTTGATGAAAGCTATGATATATGGTAGTTGGGAATGTGTTTCTATTTCCTAATGACACAAGAAGATCCTAATTTCATCAAAAAAAAAACAAAGGAAAAATATGAAAAACATTTAAAAAAAATGCTGAACAAACTAACAGATAGTGTTTTAATGCATGATATAATCTCTGATATGGCAAAATATGATTCGAATTTGAGGCCTGCTACCAGAGAGGTTATAAATAAATTAAAAAGTGCAGACTTTTATTGAAATTTAAGTTTTATTTATTTTATAAATCATAACATTATTAATCCTTAAATAAGACTTTTATTTCACTTAAAAAACTTATAATATTTATAAATTCTATTATAGATGAATTATATAATTAATGGAAGGAATTGCCCCATATTAATTAAAGGAGTGTTAAAGACAAAAAATATTTCCTTTGATTTAGAAAATTTAAAAGATAGAATTAAGAAAGGGCTATTAACAGTGTAATAATTATCTCAAATAATGTTTCATGTAACAATATGTAAAAAAATTGTCTATTAAAAGTGGTATCTGAATGTGAAAGAAGAAATCCAAAATTTCTTATAAGTTTGAGACTTGATTAAATATATTTGAATAAAAATTAAGAGGATACTAATGTATTTATTTTTGAAGAAGATTAATAAAATATAACTTAAAAATAGATTCCAGCTAATTAAATACTATAAAAACTATGTAATTATATTCAGTTATTCTATAGTTTTATAATTAGGTTTTAATCTAAATTCTAAGCTCTTTGAAGGTAAGAATTATGTAGAAAACATTATTGAGGAATTAATATAAAACATTTTTGAAGAAAAAAAAAATGACTGCAAAGTTATTATTCCTGTAGCAAATATTTTAAAAGTTATTTTTAATTTTAAAATACTAAAGACTATTTATGATAAAAAATAGTCAAGAGTTTATCTCATTTAGACACCTTATTTTATAAATAATTAAAGAAATTAAATTATTGTTAAATGGCTTAAATATGATAAGGATTAAATTGAATATTAAAATAGGGAAATTCAATTATTAGAATTAGTTAATGATTCTGAAAATTGTACAAATATGTTTTGTTATAGTAATTATGTGGATGAATAATTATTATTTATGAAATATTATGATTTAACTTTAGAGGATTTAAATAATAAAATAGGTAAAAAAGCTTTAAATCTAAATGATTTGTTGCATATTATAATATAAATTATATTGGCATTAAAAGGACTTCATTGTCGAAAAATAATTCATCGAGATTTAAAACCATAAAACATTATGTTTGAATATCTTAATGAAAATTAAAATATTTTAGATATGAGATGTGTGCTAATTGATTTTGATAGATCTAAGCT
>CAJJDN010000064.1:460810-519125 GCA_905182985.1 Paramecium sonneborni
TTAAAGACAAAAAATATTTCCTTTGATTTAGAAAATTTAAAAGATAGAATTAAGAAAGGGCTATTAACAGTGTAATAATTATCTCAAATAATGTTTCATGTAACAATATGTAAAAAATTTGTCTATTAAAAGTGGTATCTGAATGTGAAAGAAGAAATCCAAAATTTCTTATAAGTTTGAGACTTGATTAAATATATTTGAATAAAAATTAAGAGGATACTAATGTATTTATTTTTGAAGAAGATTAATAAAATATAACTTAAAAATAGATTCCAGCTAATTAAATACTATAAAAACTATGTAATTATATTCAGTTATTCTATAGTTTTATAATTAGGTTTTAATCTAAATTCTAAGCTCTTTGAAGGTAAGAATTATGTAGAAAACATTATTGAGGAATTAATATAAAACATTTTTGAAGAAAAAAAAAATGACTGCAAAGTTATTATTCCTGTAGCAAATATTTTAAAAGTTATTTTTAATTTTAAAATACTAAAGACTATTTATGATAAAAAATAGTCAAGAGTTTATCTCATTTAGACACCTTATTTTATAAATAATTAAAGAAATTAAATTATTGTTAAATGGCTTAAATATGATAAGGATTAAATTGAATATTAAAATAGGGAAATTCAATTATTAGAATTAGTTAATGATTCTGAAAATTGTACAAATATGTTTTGTTATAGTAATTATGTGGATGAATAATTATTATTTATGAAATATTATGATTTAACTTTAGAGGATTTAAATAATATAATAGGTAAAAAAGCTTTAAATCTAAATGATTTGTTGCATATTATAATATAAATTATATTGGCATTAAAAGGACTTCATTGTCGAAAAATAATTCATCGAGATTTAAAACCATAAAACATTATGTTTGAATATCTTAATGAAAATTAAAATATTTTAGATATGAGATGTGTGCTAATTGATTTTGATAGATCTAAGCTACAACGTAATGATTAAAATGCTTCAGCTTCAATCTCAGCAGGTTATGAAGGTACACCTGGTTATTAACCTCCTGAAGGAACTTAAGATGTTTATAATGCATCTTATGATATCTGGTAATTAGGCTATATTATTTAATGTATTTTAATAAGAAATACTAATTCACAATATTCTAAAGCAAAAGATAGACCAATGAAGCAAAATAAATACGCAGAAATATTTAAAAAAGATTAAGAATAACTTTAATAAAATTATCCTTAATTTTCTTCTATTATTATGAAAATGATGAATCATGATCCAAATTTAAGACCGAATTTAGAAGAAATTGAAAATTATTTTTTAAATATTTAATGAAAAACATTATTAATTAATTTTTTATCATATAGAATACTTTTAGTAGACTAACTAAATTTTATGTAATTTATTAAGGAAAAATTCTTAAAGATCTTTCTTTACTGAAAGATCAATAATATTTTTTGTATTTTTGTGCTTAAAAATTATCATAAAGTCTTATTAATAACATTTTAAAGATTAATTTATAAATATAAATTTGAATAAACATCAGATTAATTATAATTCATAATTATGTTACTTAATTCAACCATTATAAGAATACCATCTTATCTATTTTTTTTGTTCTTAAAATGATTTTATGGTTTAATAATAAATCAACTGTTGCTCTTTCCTCTGGTTTCAATTTGACACTATTTATTAAAATTATGAATTACCACATAGAAATGAAATTTTTCATTTCTGCTGAAATTTTGGCTTGAACATTGTCAATATTAAATGAACTAATTTCATTAACCATATCTATAAATTATGTTTTTTGGATAGGATGTTTTCCCATTAAACATTCTGCTGTTAAAATACCAATCGACCATATGTCAGAATCTTTTCCATACATTTCTCCATTCAACCGTTCAGGCTAAATTTTGAATAATATTTTACAGACATATAAACTGCAGTACCCACATAAGTCTTTCTTTGTTGCATAGTTTCTATTGTACCTGAGATACCAAAATCAGTAATTTTGATTTCCCCTTTCTTGTTTACTAATATATTTTATGGTTTAATGTCTCTGTGAATGATTTTCTTTTTATTATGTAAATAATCAATCCCTAAAAGAATTTAATATAAAAGCAAAGCCATAACAGGTTCATTCAGATTTTTAACTTTCTTTATCAAAGAATCTATAGAGCCAACATCCATATATTCCAGAATTATGTGCAAAGTACCAGATTTATAGAATGCACCATAACATTTGACAACATAAGGTGAACTACATTCTAATGCTAATTTTAATTCGTCTGAAAGTTATTTCAAATATTATGGATCTGAAGCAACAGGAATTTTCTAAATGCAAATTTTTAATACTTTCATTGCAAAATATTACCCTGTTACTTAATCTTATACTTTTTCTACTTAACCTGATGCACCCTGACCTAATTACCCAACTGTTACTAAATTTTCAAGTGATAGATTATGAGTAGATTCAGAGAGTGAGAAATCCCATTAATCATGTGTATGTGTAACTTTAAGTCCTTAACCATTTAGACGAAATTCCTTAAGAATGAGAGATCCATTCTCAGAACTAATATTTTAAATAACTAAATACAGATTTAGAACAGGTTAAGCTTATTCTGATTAAAGACTAATCTTTGCAATTTATGGTTTTTTTTTCTTTAAGTCAGGAGTTTGCATTTAGTAAACTTAAATTAATTATATCAAATAATTTTGAAATATTTTCAATATTTACAGAAATATTTTTTTTCTGAATTTTTTATATATTACTGCAATCTATTATTAAGAGGTCTTAAAAATTTTGCTTATTAGAGAATAGAACAAATTACATCAAAAAGTTCTATATAAATATTATAAATTTAGTGTAATTTTTATTATTATAGGAGATAATAATTTATTATTCTCTCAATATTTAAAGATTATATAAATTTCATCGAAAATTTAATCTTTTCAATTAGATTAAAAAGAACAACAATCATTATGATATCATATCGGGTAAAAATAAAAATTAAATAATACTAATAGGAAATATTGTAAAAATATTTAATTTATAATTATAAATAAATCATTTGATTAAAAAAATTCATTAAAATTGAAAATAAATTTTATTAAATCAAAACGCAAGAGAGCCATTGTAGATTTGAGAATAGATGAGGAGTATTTAATGAGGCCGACTAGTAATTTTTGATATAAATATTATTATATTAAAAAAATCATTAAACCATCAAACCATTAAATTTAGCTATGAATCAAAAATATTGCTTTAAATCTTATTTCTCTTAACAATGTACTTAGTTTTGGGATAATACTAAAATAGATAAAACTTAAAAATACATAATGGAAAATCTTTACTATATTTAGACTCCTTTTGAGAGTACACCTTGTAATTTGAGACTGAACAAGAAAAACCTTATAATGGAATAGAATGATGTATAATATAAATATATAGTAAATAGAGATAGTATAGTACAAATGTGGAAAATGCAGGATTGGAATTAATAACAAGTGATTTGAATAATGATTAGGGAGTAAGAATAACAAAGGGAAATTTTACATTTGAGTTTTTCGGTAAAATAAAATCAATATTTGATCAATTGAAGAAAACAAGCATTTAGTTTAACTTTACTTAGAGATATACAATAAAAAAAATGATAGCAAAGGGAACATTCGCTACAGTAATAAATTATAAAATTTTTAGATATATTTAGCGGAGTGCAGATTCACTTAGAATGAGTATGCAGTGAAATGTTTTGAGAAACGACATATTTAAAATGAGAAGGATAAGAAGAATTTAATAAAAGAAATGTCGATACTACGATTAATGAATCATAACTAATTATTGACAATATATGAAGTTTTTGAGAACTCAAGTTATATATATTTTGTATAGGAATTATTGAAAGGAGGCGATTTACATGATTATTTGGAGAGAAGTGAGAAATTGAGTGAATTAAAAGTGTCTCAGATAATTTATAATTTATTGAATGGGATACAATATATGCATTCTCAAGGTGTTCTTCATAGAGATATAAAGCCAGAGAATTTGATTTTGAGATAGAAAAACAATTTAAATGATATAGTGATAGGAGATTTTGGATTGGCTGATTTTTATAAATATGATGGAAATTATTTATATAGAAGATGTGGAACTCCAGGATATGTAGCTCCTGAGATTCTACGTGGATAACCATATGATTATAAGGTCGATATTTATAGTATTGGTGTATTGATGTATATATTAATATCTGGTAAGAGACCATTTGTTGGTAAAAATAATTAATAAACTGTTAAATTGAATGAATTAGGAGATATAAATTATGATGAGATTGATTGTAGTTCAGAAGCATTGTCTTTAATGAAGAAAATGTTAGAATCATAACCAGAAAATAGAATTTCAATAATATCAGCAAAATAACATGCTTTTTTTACAAATAATTAAAATAAAAGAGATAATAATCCTAAATCAAAAGGAACATTAAAATTAGATGTGAAATGTATTCAACAACAGGAACAGTTTTCAGTCTCACCAATCTTAACTTCTAGAACTTTCAATAGAAATTCAATGATTAATAATTTAACTGTTCATACTCCACGATAATTACCGAGATTAAGTCATGATATTAAATCTATAATTAAGACTGAATCAAATGAAATTTATAGATCAACTATATCTCGTTAAAGTTTAAGTAGAGTCACTTTAAGAATAAATAATTAATACACTAATATGTGAATGATTTAATGAATCATATTATGTTTGAAGATTGAATACATTTTTTAAGAAATTCAATTTAATTTATAGTTTTTTTATGATTTTAATTGTAATCACAATTATTCTGGTTTTGATGGTTAACACCAAGGAAAGTAAATAAATTCTTTTCCATGGAAGTTCATAAAATAGAATAATGCAAATATTACTCCAAATGTCCATTCTCGTCTACTTTTATTTTTCTAAAAAAGCAAATTTTGAAGATTTCTACTTCTCTTTAAAAATGCAAGGTTTCACAATAAGGTTTTGGTTTAGGTTCAAATTTCTAAGATGGTTTTAATATCTCTGGTTAATAATAAAATATTGGCTTGATTGTTAATTGCTTAATTTTCATGTAATTCATGTAATTAATTAATTAATTAATTAATTTTTTTATATTTTCGACAATATATGTATTGATATAGATTAATAAAATAATCAAATCACTCGTCATTGATCTTTATTAGGAACAATTGCTAACATTAAGCATAATCCATCTCCTCCTCCAATAACACATTTATTTGATGTATTTGCAAAATCCATAGTATATAAACCTGTTATATTGATAAATAAAATAAAACCTTTATTAAATCCACCTAACTACATAGCTTCTTTATATGATCCTTTTATTCTATCAAACATCTTAAATTCATTAGTTCCATGAGCAACACCTCCAACACAATATCCTTTTCCTTTTCCAAATTAAGATCCATATATAAATGCTCCAGCTGTTTCTACCTTTTCTTCCCATTTTATATTCTCTATCAATTTCTATGTACCCAAATCCCATATTTATAATTATTCACTCATTCTGTTTGCTCCTGTTAAAATTGTACCTTCTCTAATATCTATTGTATCTCCTGCTATTTTTGGACCTACAATACATCCAGATTAAGATTTCTATCTTAAATCCTTTAAGATATCATTTATAAAACTACCCATATGATTATATTCTAATCCCAACCTCCACTGATAACTAAATTTTTATCATAAGGTACAATCTTAACACTGAATAATCTATTATTATGACCAGGTTAAACCCATTATATGGCTTCTAGTGTTGTTTATAATGTTTATGCCTCTATATCATAAATCCTAACCTATAATTACTAAATGATCTATTACTTTGCAATCCTTCCCACAAGTTGCTAATTAATTTTTTAAAGCATCTATACAATAAACTTCATTATCATCTTCTTCTTTAAATTAATAAATAGTAGAATCGGTTTTAACATTTTTATACATTATTGTACCTAATTTAGAGCATCATAATACCATCAGTGTTTGCTGATATTAGGACTTATCTCATTTTAGTTGATTTTTCACTTGAAAACCATCTAACATTATTTTATATATTAAACCTAAGAGAAGTGCAAGGTAATTTCATATTTGATTTAGAACTGAGATATGTATAAAATGCTGTCTTTTCGCCTCAGATTGAATAATATAGTACTTCTAGTGAGATCGTATACACAGACTAATCCATTAGAACATCCAAGAGCCAGCATTATGTCATCTTTATCAAATCGGGAAGAGTGTATTTCAGAATCTGATTTAAAATATCCTTTAAGAAAGAGACGTGATTATGGGTCTTTTATTCTATTTCATCGTTCAAATCATTTACTAAATATTCATATTAAACTTGGCTTTAAGCTCTTGAGTGATGATATCGTTTCTATTGTAATCCATTAATTTTTAATATGAATTTTTTTATCATTTCCACTATTCTCCTATTTTCATATTTACTATTGGATATTATATTTGATGATTATCTATGGAGAAGAAATATTGATTTTACAATCTATTTACAAAAAAATACATTCCAAGGAGAAGAAGTGCTTTTTTAATTTTTCTCATTAGTCATTCAAATACCTATTTATTTGGGAGGATTACAATTCATGTTCTCAAGCAAAAAAGTTGAATGTATTATATACATATTTTTATGCATGTTTGGATTTACAAGTAATGGCTTATTGAAAAATGCATATCATCAACCTAGACCTTATTGGGTAGAAGATGAAATAAATGGGTATATAGAATAATAATGATATTTCAGTATTGGTTGTAATATGGAATTTGGAAAACCATCTGGTCATGCTCAAACTGCAGTCATCATATATTATTCTTACCTTTTTATTCTGTATCCTTCCACCTTCAGATGGAATAAATCGAAAGTGTCTAACAAAGATGATCAAAGTAACAATGATGAAGAACCTTAATTCAAATGTGGATAAATAATATTACTGAATATCTTTGCTTTTATATGCATTTTTTTGACTGGACTCTCTAGAGTATTTTTGGGAGTTCATACTATTGGTTAAGTTACACTGGGATGGATATATGGAATCTATATAGTTTTAAATTATCAACTCTATTGTCATTAATTCTTATTGAAGTACTATTATTAATTATCTCTAGCTACATTAAAAATTAACTGAAAATAAAAAATGAAGAAGAAGTAAAGTTTTAAAGAATGTCAGTTTCTATTTCTGCAATATTTATTCTTTCAATTGTTATTGATGTTACCTTATTGGAATTAAATAGAAGAGTATTTAATTAAAATGAAAATCAAATTAATTAATGGTTATTCAAGATAACTTAATGTAAACATAAAGATGTCGGATATTATACTAAAAATCATACTAATGTTTTATATAATGGTTGTTTCTTACATGGAACATTATTCTCTTTTATCTTTTCTTTTATTTAAGGATGCTTTTTTAGTTAAGGTACTTTCAACTAGTTTGAGTATTCTAATTCTATGGAGAAAAAAACTTTAAATTTTAAGATTTGTAGATTACTATTTTATCTACCAATGTTATTACCTTTACCATTATTGTTAATATAGACATATAATATTTATTTGACATGTTTTTTAATTGTAATATTTGTATTAATATTAGTTCATCCCTGTTGTATTTTTTGAATGTTGGTATCTCACTTTAGTTTATCCAAAATTATTGGAAAAATGCAAATATTAAGTCAAAGGAGAATTTTTAGAATCAAATAAAGATTATTATGAGTAATTATCTTAAAATTGAAGAAATGTAATTGTCTTTTATTTTGATATTAATATTTATGTTGTTAATATTAGCATTCCTGATAATTAATATATACTCCTAATTTACTAAAAAAGTAACAGTTCCAGTTGTAGATACAAATGATACAACAGCTGTTTCTGAAAACATTTAAATTAGAAGTACCAGAATTTATTCAGGTTTCGAATATATAAATGAATATTAGATCCAAATAAAGATGCTTGTATGT
The DNA here is from genome assembly GCA_905182985.1 of Paramecium sonneborni. Classification (NCBI taxonomy): domain Eukaryota; phylum Ciliophora; class Oligohymenophorea; order Peniculida; family Parameciidae; genus Paramecium; species Paramecium sonneborni. The sequence continues at coordinate 468,801 of CAJJDN010000064.1, forward strand.
GTGATCAAATTATTAATATATGTGATTCTTAATGTTGTTGTGATGTTAGATGTACTGAAGCTTTGATTACAGAATGGACAGATTTAGGGAAATGTTTGAATTCAAATTTAGAAAGTGATTATTATTACCCAGAATGTGGAAATCTTGTAAACGATTTAAATGTCTTTGATGACAAATATCATTTCAATCAAATTAATGATATTTTATGCAGTGCAGTCTAAAGATTACCTTATGCAGGTATATATGCTAATATTGATGATACACAAACATAAACAGCTAATTATATGAGTTTTGATATTGTAAGTGCTGGAAGTATATTATTCACTCTAGCTACCAATCCTCAATATATTGATCCTAAAATTAAATAATATTCTGGAAATCCTGGATATATAAAAGGAAAACCTCTTATGGTTGGAAAATCAAATGGAGATGGTTTCAATCTCATTTGGTATCAATAATTAAGAATTTATGCTTGGTAAAAAAATGGTTATTGCAGTACAGGAACAAGTGATTACAATAATCAAATTTATAAAGTTATCAATTTTGGAGAGGATGTAATAACTTATCTAAATTAGCTTGTCTTAAGTTGTTCCCTTGAATCTACTGTTACTTTAGATAAATACTGTTCTAGTGGAATCAATTATGAAATTATGAAGGCTCTTAAAGACAATTCTGGAGCCTTTTATTATATTGGAAAATGGGGTTCATCAAACAATAATAGAACTAATGACTGGATATAAATTAATACGACATAAATAGAAAATATTACATCCGCATGTACTTTACCTACAGAATAACAACTAACTATTATTTATTAAAAAGTTGGATTTATGGGAGACTTGTAAAATACAATAATTTCAGCCAATCTTACTAATATTCCTATAAAGTAAATTATTAATTTATATAAATCTTTAGTAATGTTGCTGGCTTCAATGTAAATTAAGTACAATTAACTTTAAGAGTTAAATTCATTGAACTTATTGATTCTGAACTAAACCCAAATATTGAAAAATCTTTAAGAGATACCATTACTCCTTATGTTAAAGTAAATTAAGATATTTATATTTTAGAAAATATTTTTGCCTTTCACTTTTTCAAAGAATCTATTCGGATTTGGAGTGATTTTAATTTTCTTCTTCATATGATTATAATATGAGAGAGAGAATTATAAGATTAATTATGATTTTTTATAATTAGATATTTTTTATGATATGGGATATATTAAGTTAGTAGTACGAATTCATTTCAAGCGCATTACTTAAAAAAACAAAATCCATTTCCATCATTTTTTTAATCATTTCCTCCATTTTTACCCTAAATTTAATGGTAGATTCAAATTACCTTCTTATTATTACTTAAACTATTGCTATAAGATGTTCTTTATTTAATTGAAGATTCTTATTAGTTGTTTTGAGATTATTGAATCTAATTATTTTAGTTTGTTGGAGCAAAAGTCATCTGTTTTTCTAATTGCTACTAATTTTGATTTAAAACTAAAGCAAATACTATTGCACCAGTATCAATAAGTTATTATTCATTATCCAAGGCTATCTATAATGATTGAAATACCTGGTAAATCATCTTTAGGTTTTCCATTCTTTTTTGCTACTTTTAATTTAAAACGATCTGAGGAGCCTTACAGTTTTAAAGCTAATAATAATTTAGTTTGAATATTTACAGGGATCTTATAGGTTGATTTGTTCAATAGTAAAATCTATACAGTCCCCAACTGTGAAAATATTGGGTAACTCAAGTACAATTTATTTAAGCTCTTCATCTCCAGGCTTTTAATAATAGATTGCATATTTTTTATTGTATTATGCTTGATTGTTCTAATAATCATGATTAATTTTATAGATACTTCTGAATGATCTTAGGGTCGAAGATTCATATTATAATTAATATAATATTAAAAATATATTTAAGAATTTAGATGTCTTATAGGTAAAGGTTTATGTGAGTAGTGTGTATTATTTTATCATTATTAGTATATTTATTGTTGTGTATTTGAAATTGCTAAAAATAATACAATTATTTAATATAAATGGGTTTGAGATAATTGGATTTTTTTAGAAAATTAAATACTGATATTGGGGACACATCATCATCTCTAGGAGGATTCTTGACCCTTATAGCATTTGCAGTAATCTACTAACATATTTCTTGATAGTTGGTGACTATTTTAACAATAAATGAATGCAGATTGTTTTTTAGCACAGAATTAAACTATCAAACTGTGATTGACAATGACACAGAATAATTTATTAAAGTTCATTTGGATATGATTGTTGGAGCTCCTTGTATGGTGTTGTCATTGGATTAATAGGATGAAGTTGGAGTACACGTAATGGATGTTTCTGGTACATTGAAAAAGATTAGTCTTGATAAAGAAAGACATGTGTTGCCCTCAGTAATTAAACAATAATATTCATATTAAGATTGAAAATAGTGAAAGTCCTAATTATAGAGGGAGTGAGTAAGAATTATAAGATGCAATTGAAGGAATAAATGAAGGAGAGTAATGCTAATTGTAGGGATACTTTTCAGTAAATAAGGTTCCAGGTAATTTCCATGTTAGTTATCATGCTCATCATCATTTAATATAGAGAATACATTAAAGAGATTTATAAACATTTAGAAAATTAAAATTAGATCATTCTATATATGAATTAAGATTCGGTGATATCTCAACATCTTAAAAGATGAGGAAATACCCTAAATCTTTATCAAAATTTTAATCTTCCTGGAAATCAATTGCCAAATCTGCTAATGAAGGAGAGAAATAAGATTACGAATATTATATTAATGCTTTGCCAGTAAGGTTTTATGATGAAAATGAAAGAAATTATTAAACAGTTTATAAATACTCTATTAATGAAGCATAAATGACAAGAACATTTACAGAAATAGATTCAATATACTTTAAATATCAAATAAGCCCAGTCAATATGGTCTATTCAATATAAAAGAAATCAGTCTATCATTTTATTGTTTAATTATTGGCAATTGTAGGAGGAGTCTTTGCAGTTATAGGAATCCTCAATTCAATCGTATAAAAAGCATTTTGAGTTTATTTTTCATAAATATCCACAAACAAGTCAATGTATACAAACTCAAATAATGTTTATATGAATATATACATATAATCATTCATTTATTATACATTTCTGATAACTAACTTGGTTTAGGAGGCCTATAATTACTTTATTGTGTCTCTAAAACAACATCATCAAAATCGCTAGTCTAATATTTTTTTGTTATATCTTTTGATTATTTTCTACTTTTTTCAGGTGTTTTAGATTTAGCTATTTCTTTTAATGATCCTCCTTTCATTATAACTGTTGGTATTGGTTACATAAGAGCTTCATTTTCTATGCATTCCTCATCATGTATTGAAAAAGGAGAAATAAACATACCATTTTACTTTTATATTGGAGATAATATCTTCAGAACTGATGAATGCTTTCTTGAAAGATGATTTGAACTATTTATCGTATTATTATGATTTTATTCTTCCACTGTAAAATATTAATGTTACAAAATCGATTTTGAATCTATTCTTAATGTTGGATCAATCTATAACATTTTTTTCAATAAATCTATAGCTTATTTTGGAATCTTAGCATTTCCCTTTAACATATCAAAATTATTATTGCATTTAGCATTATTTTCTAAAATCTCTTCATGATTAGAGCCTTAAAATAAATCATTAGATGTCAACCTAATACATAATATTTAGTTTTACATCTTATAAAAAATAACTCCTAATGAGAAGATGTCACATTTTTCATTGTATTCATTAATCTTTGTATCCAAATTCAATATTTCAGGAGCAACATAACCAGGTGTACCACATTTAGATTTACCAGAATCTCTTGTTGTCAAACCAAAATCAATTATTCTCAATTAATATATACAATCGCTAAACATTATATTCTCTGGTTTCAAATCTCTATGCATATAACCATTTTCATGCATAAAATTTACGGCTGTAACTAATTATTTAAATATTATATGGATGTCTTCATTATTCAATTCTTTTAATATATCAGTGAATTCAAGATCATAATATTACATTACCATATAATATTATACATCTCCTTCATATACTTCTAATAGTTCAGCAATATTTTGATGCTTCAAAGCAACCATCGCTTATATTTCATCAAACAATCCTTACTAAAAAATTAACTATATTTATTACTCTACCAATCTTTTCATGAACTTAAACTTTGTCTAAACATTTACAAGCAAAATATTCAAGGCTGTTTAATTTGCTTTGTAATAAATAAACATTAGAGAAAGTTCCTTGGCCAATTTACTATAAGGGATTATATAAGGTATTTATCCCTTTAAACACTACTCTACCTCCCAAAATTTATTTTAATTTGATCAAATTTTCACTGTCCGCATAATACCAATGATGCTTATCGGTTATAAATCCAATGGCTTGGATTTATTTTCTCTTGACTTTAAAATCAACAAATAAATTATAATTTATGTCCAATTCATTGCTTGTATTTGGCTCGTCTGAAATGTTCGTTATTATAATTTTATTTGAAATAATTTATATTATGTATTATTTATTCCCTAATAATTTGTGCCTAAAGCATTCCATTTTGAAGTCAGATTCCATCTTTAGTTATTTCCAATTAAATTTAAAAATTATTTATACAAGTAATTTTGTTTTACGAATCTATAAAATGCTATAGTTGATATTAATACTTTATTAAAAATTAGTTAATACTAGTTATTTATTTAATATATTTTAAACTTTTAATAAGAAGATTTAAACATAAATAAAGAATTTAATCAAAGAGGATTGTCATTATAATGGTTGAAGAGATCTGTCATTATTTTTTCAGAAAATGGCTTAATTCTATTGAGTGAACATTTTAAATATTCTTCGTTAACTTTTGTATGGAACGATAAAAACTTTGTATTTAAACCTCCTTATTTATAAAATATTATGTCAGCAGCAATTTTTATTGTTATTGCTATTTAAAGGTTTATCGTTAACTTGCCAATTAAATAAACTAATTGTTTTTTCAAAGTTTCACATACTCTTGAAACCTATTCATCGAAACCCATTTTTTAACATACATGTGAGAATTTAAGGTTTTGTTATTGCTCAATATATTTTATGACGTATTCAATTTTTTTATCCATTATAGGCAATTTTCTATTTAATTCTTTGAGACAGTAAAATATTACTCCTTTTGCTGAAGTAACTGTATTTTATAAAGGAATTGTTTAAATTATTCTGATTGCTTTCTTTTCGATTTCATAATCCAAATTCATTTTAAAAATTAAATGCTGAACTTCTTCTATCAATGACATTTCCATCTTTGGAGTTAAACATTCATCATTAAATTTTGGGACTGGAGGTCTTTGATTAGTCATAAGTAATTTAATTATTGAATAATCTATAATACATTTAAGTTTTTAATTGATGACTCAATTATTAATGTACAATTGCATTCTGCATTATTTAATATATAAAAAAAAATTTATATATAATGAAAAATATTTGTTTGACACAATCATCATTTATTTCATCATTAATCATAAGCTTCATTCTTGAAATTTCTTAAATCTATCTAAAATAAATAAATTTCAATAAAAATTATAACTATAAACAATTTAAAACAATCCTCAAATNTATTTGGCTCGTCTGAAATGTTCGTTATTATAATTTTATTTGAAATAATTTATATTATGTATTATTTATTCCCTAATAATTTGTGCCTAAAGCATTCCATTTTGAAGTCAGATTCCATCTTTAGTTATTTCCAATTAAATTTAAAAATTATTTATACAAGTAATTTTGTTTTACGAATCTATAAAATGCTATAGTTGATATTAATACTTTATTAAAAATTAGTTAATACTAGTTATTTATTTAATATATTTTAAACTTTTAATAAGAAGATTTAAACATAAATAAAGAATTTAATCAAAGAGGATTGTCATTATAATGGTTGAAGAGATCTGTCATTATTTTTTCAGAAAATGGCTTAATTCTATTGAGTGAACATTTTAAATATTCTTCGTTAACTTTTGTATGGAACGATAAAAACTTTGTATTTAAACCTCCTTATTTATAAAATATTATGTCAGCAGCAATTTTTATTGTTATTGCTATTTAAAGGTTTATCGTTAACTTGCCAATTAAATAAACTAATTGTTTTTTCAAAGTTTCACATACTCTTGAAACCTATTCATCGAAACCCATTTTTTAACATACATGTGAGAATTTAAGGTTTTGTTATTGCTCAATATATTTTATGACGTATTCAATTTTTTTATCCATTATAGGCAATTTTCTATTTAATTCTTTGAGACAGTAAAATATTACTCCTTTTGCTGAAGTAACTGTATTTTATAAAGGAATTGTTTAAATTATTCTGATTGCTTTCTTTTCGATTTCATAATCCAAATTCATTTTAAAAATTAAATGCTGAACTTCTTCTATCAATGACATTTCCATCTTTGGAGTTAAACATTCATCATTAAATTTTGGGACTGGAGGTCTTTGATTAGTCATAAGTAATTTAATTATTGAATAATCTATAATACATTTAAGTTTTTAATTGATGACTCAATTATTAATGTACAATTGCATTCTGCATTATTTAATATATAAAAAAAAATTTATATATAATGAAAAATATTTGTTTGACACAATCATCATTTATTTCATCATTAATCATAAGCTTCATTCTTGAAATTTCTTAAATCTATCTAAAATAAATAAATTTCAATAAAAATTATAACTATAAACAATTTAAAACAATCCTCAAATTTACAAATATTTTGCACATCTGATTACATATACAATATTAGAAGGTTAAAATAAATGTAATTTATACGAAAAAAACTTGAATTATCTGAATTTTAATTAGATAAATATTTTGAAAAGCAGAGTTTAAATAAAATCAAAATTCTCATAAAATAATATTTTCACATAATTGAGCAGCTTTCACAACAACAGCATTTTTTTGTTTAGGTTTTTTAAATTCTATTTGTTCCATATAACTAATTTTTTTCATAGTCTATCTCCCATTTCATTATTCTTTATCCATCATTAGTAATCAAATATCCACGATCTCTTATCCAATTACAGTAATAAAATGTTTATTACATTTCATTATTCAAGAGATGCCCAGAGTCTTATTAAATTGATTATAAATCATAAATAATTATTTCTTTCTCTGTTGATACAAATAAGCATTTTTCACTTAAATTAATTAAGGATAATACACATCCAGTTTGAAGAGATAAGGTTTATTTAATTTCAAGTTTAATCCCTGGTTCTTTTTATAAATGAGAAATGTGCAAAATCAAAATCTCATTTAATTTTTATCCATTTACTACAATTTAAGTATCATTCAATAATTCTACATGCTGTGCTATGTAATCTAATTTTAGATAAGAGCTTTAAAATAATTAAAAATAAATACAATTTATTGCTAAATAAAAATCTAACACTTAATATTCTAGAACTATCAGAAGTTATCAGCAATTAATTGTATTTATCAAAAAAAATTAAATTAATTTATGCTGTATGATCTTTTAATGTATTTAATACTTTAAAACTTTTGTCAAATTGCAATACTTAAACTTCCCCATTTCCAAGACCAATTAAAATATTAGCTTCTCTCATTTAGCATACTATGTTAATTTATTATGATGAAGATGGTAAACTAAAAGATTGACACATCTCATCATCTAATACTTATATTGTATTATTTTCAAATAATCCTATAATTTTTTTTGGTTATTCTGTAAAACATACACATTTTAAATCTAAATAGAATTATGATATAAATAATACTTTATATTTATTTTTTTAAAATTGTTTAGCCTTCAAAGTTAATTTAAATAAAATAATTGTCACTAAAAACGATTATACTTTGATCATCTGCAATTTATCCTTTAGTAATTTCATTTAATTCTTAACAAAAAATCTAATTTATTTTTCTGAGTTTAATTGTTTGACATTTATTGGTAATAGTTTTTTCATAAGGAATTTGTAAAGCATAATGTTTTTCTCTGTTTTAAAGACTTCCTCCTTAATTTTAATTTTATTCTAAACTTCCATTATTTTTTTCTGAGCCATTAAGACAATTAAGGGCTTATTACCAAGTAAATCGAGATTTTTCATCATAATTTAACATTCCAGTCAATAATTCCTTAATTTTTTCATGATAAATTTTTTGTAAAATATTTGGAATTTTATTTTGTTTTACATCATTTAGTCCAGCAATATCTTAATCTTATAACAATAAATAAGTTTAAATAAGTGTAATTCCTAAAGAAAATACATCTGATTTTTCTAAATTATGTCTTTAATTATTATAAAATATTACTTTACATCATTATATTAACCATTAATGTAAGCTTCCCATAATTTTGGTGATAAATAAAGTGGTGTTCCAACAAGGGTATTTTTAAAATTATTTTTAAAGTGTTCTAATGCTTTACTAACACCAAAATCAGCTATTCTTGCTATAATTTTTTCATTTTCTTTATCATACAGGATGTTTTCTGGTTTAATATCTCTATGATAGAGATCTTTTTATTATAAAAATAGAAATGCTTGTAATAATTGATTAACAATATTTAAAAAGCTTATTTCTACAAATTTTGAATGCAAAAATACCACTAAATGTTTTTCTGCTTGCTTTAATTTCATCTTCTTTTAAATCTTTTAAACTACCTTTAGCTAATTTCATTTGAAACACTAAAAAATATTTTTAAACTGGAATAGTTTCAGACCATGCATATATTTTATCAAAATAGATTATATTAGGATGAATATTAATTTATCTATTCAATTAAACTTCTTTTAAAGCTTAATCATATGATTTTTTACTAAAATAAAAAAGATTTTACTTAATACACTAAACTATTTTGACAGCACAGGTTTAAGAAGGATTGGATTTCAATGTCATTTTATATACTTATCCATAAGATCCAGATCCTAAGAGTATTTGATTAACAGTATCAAAATCATTTTGATAATCTTCTGCATTTGGGAAACATAACGCGTCAATACTATCTCCTTCTTTTTTACTCATAATAAATATATAAAAATATTAAAAAATATTATGAATAATAAAGTTCGGATAGGTATTATGTCAACAGCCGAGATCGCACATAAAGTGTGTTAGGCAATAGAGAGTTCTGAATTTGCTGAAGTATATTGTGTAGCTAGTAGATCTCTAGAAAAAGCTACATAATGGGCAAATGCACATAATATAAAAATAGCTTATGGTTCATATGATGAATTATTAAATGATCCAAATGTTGATGGTGTTTATATACCATTACCAACTTCATTAAAGAAAGAGTGGACAATAAAGGCAGCTAATAAGAAAAAACATGTATTAGTTGAAAAACCATTACCTGGTGCTGACTCTTCGAAATGCTTAGAAGAAATGATAAAAAGTTGTGAAGATAATGGAGTGTAATTTTTAGATGGAACAATGTGGTTACATTCTATTAGAACATAAGTTGTTAGATAGAAAATACAGGAATTAGGAAATGTATCTAAAGTCACAGCTGGTTTGACTTTTAAAGCTCCTAATGAAGAATGGTTATAAGGAGGGAATGGAAGAACAAATAAAAATTAAGAACCTTAAGGTTGTTTAGGTGATTAGGGATGGTATCCTATTGGAGCAATTCTTTTTGCATTTAATTATGAATTACCAAAATTTGTTTAGTGTCTATAATTTAAATTAAATAAGGTTGATACAATAATAGAATTTTCTGGATTCTTAGAATTTTCAAATGAAAGATATGCATATTTTGATTGTGGAGTAACTTCTCCTCATAGATCTTTTGTAGATATAGTTTGTGAAAATGGATAAGTTAGAATAGATGATTTAGTTGGAGGATTTGGTAGAACAGGAAATTTCAATGCTTATTTTGAAAATTTTGTTGGAAGTGATAGATTCTTTGTTGATGATTTATAAGGAAAAGAAGAAATTATTAAAGTAGAAGCTTGCAACCATACAGTTAAAATGATTGATACATTTGCTAATATTATTTAATCAAAAAAGACTGATCATTCTTGGCATCACAAAAGTTTCACCACTCATACAGTTCTAGCAGCATTGTTTAGAGCTACCTAAAGAGTTGGAGAAAAAGTAATAGTCTAATAATGATGAGACTTAATAAATATATATTAAATAAATCAATAATGGTTATACAATTATTTTCTTTCATATTCAAAGTAATTATTATTCGTTTTAAATTCTGATACACTTAATCTTTCTTAACTTTATAGAAGTTTCACCTTCCTTAAATGTTATTTACATTCTATCACAAATTCTTTACATTCCTTTTTAAAGGTTTTTAGCTTTTATTAATTAATAGTTAGTCTATTCAGCATTCCAAAAAATTTTATTTATTTTCCATTCAAACATAACAATTTATAAATCTCAAATAAATCAAATCTCTATTAATTATCTTTATTATTTAATTCAATAAGTAATTCTTTCAAATAATCTATTTAATGACTTTAAAATTATTCAAGATCTTTTAATATAAGCTCAAAACAAAAATCTAATTTTGGGCATTTCTATCCCTCAATTATTCTTAATCCCATTGAACAAATGTTTTATATTACATATAATTCAATTATTGGAATTCCACTTGATGAATAATGACATACTCTTTTCAAATATGTATAGTACAATTATAACATTTATTAATATGAAAGAGGTTCTCTTATAATGTGTCTCTCTGTTTATTATTTCTCTGAATAACTTTAAAAACAATCCATTCTCTTAGTATGTAATTTTTACTATTTTGACTCTGTTTAAAAATGAGCATGATTTATATCTGATTATTATTAAGAAGATTTCAAAGATGAAAATTAAATACTTTTTGCAAAAGTACTTGAAGAACTCATTTCAGTTGATAACCTTTCCATTATAAAACTATTATTCAAGACATTTGTAATCCAATAAATATTACATTCTTAAAATACTTAAACAATAAGGCTTTTTTTTTGAATCATATAGTGAAATACACAAAGTAATTTTATAACTTATTCTGGAAACACTATTTTTGTCACGTCTGATTTAGATAAATAATTAAAGACGTTTTGAATACCTAAACAATATTTAAAAGTCATTAACCTGCTTTCTCTAATTAAACTGCACTATCAGCAAGATTAATATTGTTCGCATTTAGAATTTTTAAGATTGTTTGATTAATCATTAAGAACTTTATTATTAATTATTAAAATTAGATTATTATAAATATAATTATTTGAAAATAAATCAAAGTAAAATTTTTTATTAAACTTGAATTCAAAAGATTCAAAAAAACTCTAAATTTCATAATTTTTAAACCACTTACTATCAATAAACTTTTTCAATTTAAATTTGTTATTTCTCTCATAATAATAAATTAATTAATTGATCTTGGTTATATGGATTTTCATCCAATGTTAATTTTTTTCATTCACAAAGTAATCATTAAACTATTAAAATTACTATTTAAATTGATTATATTTTTATTTTTTATTATTTGTAAATGTAAATGGTTGATCATGCTATCCAAATGATTAATATCAACTCATAAGAAAAGATATTAATAAAAATATAAAAATTGTTAATTTGTAATAGACTTGATGATACAACAAAAACATTATAAGAAATAAAACATTCAAAAATGATATTAATTACACTAGAAGTGATACATATAAGGTTGCCAAAATTAAAAAAATAAAAATTAATTAAAATCTGAGGAGCAAAAATTAAAATATTAGATTAAAATCTTAATTTATGCAAAAAGAAGACTAGACTAAGATATTTATAAGAATATAAATAATATAAAAAGCTAAATGTTATTCTCTTTAAATTAAAAAGAGAATTTAAATAATAAGTAAAAAAAAATTGTAAATATGAAATTTGAATAGATTAATTTTAAAGTAGTACTTTAATTTATGATATATATTCAATTTTGCATCGAAAATTTATCGCCATATTAAGCTTTAAGATTAATATTGAGCATTTTTAATCTTTCTTTTTTTACTTCAATTGGTTCTTGATTATTTTGAAAGTTTTTAACATAAGGTGATTTGTGAACCATTCCTGGCAAAAGAATCTTGCTGCCAAAATATGGCATAGACTTTTAATTTTTTTTACCACTCATGACTCTCTCAAATCTTTATTATTAATATTCTTAATGAAGTTTTTTAAGTTTCCTAAGACTAACTGAATTTTACAAATCTCCAGAACTTTTGTTGACACTTTCTCTACCGCTGTCTAAATCCAAAGATCTGTTAACATATTTTCCTAAGGCAGATTTTCTAGAAGAACTTGGAGGACGATAAGATGGAGGTCTATTTAATCTAGTTGTATATCTTTGAGCCATTCGATATTTAAGTGGATTATCTATTAAATTATAATTCCTATTGTTTAAATTTGAATTTTAGGTTTTAGGAGATTTTTAAAATTAACCCATTTATAAAACAGGAGGTAATTTAAGATGAGATTTTTATTTTTAATGCCTATTATATATTATATAGAAATACCTTTAAACAATATGAGTTTATCCTCCTGTAATTTAATAGTAAGGAGAATCAACTCCAGGTAAACTAGGAACTTTTTTAGGTCCATTTTAATAACTAGATTTAGATTTTGCACTTTGAACATGTTTAGTTTATTATTATTAATGAATTTAAGTTCTTAATTATCTAACTTATTCATCTTAAATTGTTTCTTAATATCTTCTTCTTTTTTCTTAAATTTGAAGTTCAACATTTTCCTAATTGATTATTGTTATAATAATTACTATTTTAAGTTCTCCTTATTTGATGATTCCTTACAAATAGTTTTTTTAATTTAAATCTTGAATTTATAAAACTTATTTTGAGATATCAACTTTTCTAATGTCATATTCAAGTAATTATTGTTTCATATCATCTTCGCTTTGTTTTAGAATAGCTTTTTATGTTTTAGCGTTATCTATTTTTTCTAATAATTTCATTTAATCNAATATAAATAATATAAAAAGCTAAATGTTATTCTCTTTAAATTAAAAAGAGAATTTAAATAATAAGTAAAAAAAAATTGTAAATATGAAATTTGAATAGATTAATTTTAAAGTAGTACTTTAATTTATGATATATATTCAATTTTGCATCGAAAATTTATCGCCATATTAAGCTTTAAGATTAATATTGAGCATTTTTAATCTTTCTTTTTTTACTTCAATTGGTTCTTGATTATTTTGAAAGTTTTTAACATAAGGTGATTTGTGAACCATTCCTGGCAAAAGAATCTTGCTGCCAAAATATGGCATAGACTTTTAATTTTTTTTACCACTCATGACTCTCTCAAATCTTTATTATTAATATTCTTAATGAAGTTTTTTAAGTTTCCTAAGACTAACTGAATTTTACAAATCTCCAGAACTTTTGTTGACACTTTCTCTACCGCTGTCTAAATCCAAAGATCTGTTAACATATTTTCCTAAGGCAGATTTTCTAGAAGAACTTGGAGGACGATAAGATGGAGGTCTATTTAATCTAGTTGTATATCTTTGAGCCATTCGATATTTAAGTGGATTATCTATTAAATTATAATTCCTATTGTTTAAATTTGAATTTTAGGTTTTAGGAGATTTTTAAAATTAACCCATTTATAAAACAGGAGGTAATTTAAGATGAGATTTTTATTTTTAATGCCTATTATATATTATATAGAAATACCTTTAAACAATATGAGTTTATCCTCCTGTAATTTAATAGTAAGGAGAATCAACTCCAGGTAAACTAGGAACTTTTTTAGGTCCATTTTAATAACTAGATTTAGATTTTGCACTTTGAACATGTTTAGTTTATTATTATTAATGAATTTAAGTTCTTAATTATCTAACTTATTCATCTTAAATTGTTTCTTAATATCTTCTTCTTTTTTCTTAAATTTGAAGTTCAACATTTTCCTAATTGATTATTGTTATAATAATTACTATTTTAAGTTCTCCTTATTTGATGATTCCTTACAAATAGTTTTTTTAATTTAAATCTTGAATTTATAAAACTTATTTTGAGATATCAACTTTTCTAATGTCATATTCAAGTAATTATTGTTTCATATCATCTTCGCTTTGTTTTAGAATAGCTTTTTATGTTTTAGCGTTATCTATTTTTTCTAATAATTTCATTTAATCAAACTTATCTTAAGTACGACCTTTTTAATATTATAGGAAACCAATATTTTATTAGTAATGATTTTATTATTGTTCCATATCATATAATTTATTTTTAGCTTCAATAATATCAGAAATATTTTAATTAATAATAGATTCTAATTCATTGACCTATTACTTCAAGCTTAATTAGGGGACAGAAATAGTTTTTTAAGTAATAGAAGGTAATCCTATTATATAGATTTATTTAAATACTTGATTAAGGTGTAATGGAGTTTAACTATTATTGTTGAATCAACAATTTAAGTTCTTCATTTTCTTATCGCAGATTTTGAATGAGTTATGCATAATTACTGATATGATTTTATGCAACTAAAACATTTCTATTTGCAACAGTTTTAATATTCTTGGCTCTATTAGCATAGACTAAAGTATTATAGGTTTCTTCAAAACTAGAAACAGAAGGTGTAACATTAGAAATCATAACAGTTCTACAATTTCCACCTAATGAATCTTTTAATAGTCTAGTTAATTTAGAATTTCTAAAAGGAATGAATGGATTTTTGATTCCTTTTTCATTCGCTTCTGATAATGATTGAATGCAGTTTCCTAAAACCAATAATGATTTATTAATATTAGCGCCTTCAACCATTCTTTAACCTCTATTATTTGTATTTGCTGCTCTTTCACTCCCAGCCAAATCTACTAAACTAAATTTACTTTAAATAATTTATTCTTATAATCCAGCAGCTTTATCTTTACATTATACTTGTATTTATAATATTGCATGAGATCTAGAAGATTCTTTATTTGCATCTGTTGCTTCTTTAGATCTATTTCTATTGCCAACCTTTAAAAGTGATAACACTTCATTAACTGTTTTAACATCAATTTCAATAACACCTGCTATTTATATACCATTATTTTTATCTTCTCTAATTTCTAAATTTTTATCTTCTGATGTCAATAAATCTCTAATATTCTCATTATAGATTTCAACATATGAAATCTTAAATTATGTGTCTTTAAATCTATCTGACTAAGAATAATTAAATAAAGATTGTAATGCTCTTGGCATTAAACCTACTTCTTATGGTGTTCCTATCATTCTATTGTAAATTCTATTATTTATACGTAAATGTCTTCCCAGAACCTGTTGCACCATAACAAAACACTGTTGTATTGAAACCTTCCAATACTCCTTCCAATAAAAACTCTGTTGTGTTTTCATATATCTTCTATTATGGCGTCCATTAATCAAATACAAAGTCAAATGCAAAGTTTGTTTCTTTCAATCTATTTTTTCTTAATAACTATTATATATTATATCAAATATACATCATCATCTCTTTCTGATTCTGGATCCATCAATACTATCATTTTACCATCTAATATTCTTATTGTTTCAAACTCTGATACACTTCTCTCCTTCTAGTTTAAAGGTCTAACTCTTATTGCTACCTAATTTATTAAAATACCAAATACTAAAATATTGCTAGATCCATTTTTTAATTCTTCCAAAAATTTCTTTGTTTCATTCTCAAATTAATGCATTTTAAGATAGTGTATTATATATATTAATAAAATAATTAGATAATAAATAAATTATCACTATCAAAAACATTAAGAAATCATTATCTATAAACTATATAATTTTTATTTTAATAATATCAATCAACTTTTCCAAAATGGGAAATTGTTAACAGTGCAATAATATTGGTCCAGTTAATTAGACAGCAGAAATTAGAACAAAATTAACTATATTAACTAAGTCTAAACAAACTCTTAATTTTGAAAATAAGTTTACTCCTCAAAATATATAAGGAGTTATTAAAATACAGGCTCTATTTAAAGGATATATGGCTAGAAAGTACTACTATAATGAAAAATTTGTATTAGATAATTTTCTATTCTATCCACATAACAAAAGCATAGTTCACCAATTTTAAATCATGAAATTTTTGGATTTGATTCTCTCAGTAACAATAATGATTCACCAAATTTGCCTTAGTCTTTATTAATCAAAAAAAACATGATATAAGATAATTTATTAGATGAAGAATAGACAAATAAAAAATTAGCTGAAGTTAATAAAAAAACTTAATATAATTGTTAAAAAGATATTCCTGATAATGAAAGTTAGGTTTCAGAATTTAGCCATGCATCAAGTCTAAAAAAATAATTCTCTTTTGATATGAATAGTCTTTGTTTTATTCCAAAAAGCAAAAACGATTAATTATTGATTTAAACTGAATAATAAATAAAACTACCAATAATCTAAATGATTAATGGAGCTTTCTATGAAGGCTAATGGAAGAATGGAAAAGCAAATGGTTTTGGTAAATATATATTAACAGACACTTCATCTTATGTTGGAGAATGGGTTAATAATAAAGCCAACGGTTTTGGTACATTTTAATTACAAGATGGAGAATATTTTAGAGGATTTTGGATTGAAAATACAGTTGAAGGATAAGGTAAATATACGTTTGCAGATGGAACCTTTTATGAAGGAGAATGGAAAAATGATTTACCAAATGGTATTGGAATTTAAACTTATTCTAATGGTTGGAAATTTCAAGGTATAAATATTAAATATCTAAGAAAGGAAGTTTTTTAAATGGAATCAAAAATGGATAAGGATTATTACAATTTCCAGATGGATCTATTTATTAAGGATTCTTTGAAAGAGATGTTCCATCAGGAATAGGTACTCTTAAATTTTAAGATGGAAGAAATTATGTTGGAGATTGGAAAAATGGACAAAAAAATGGAAAAGGAATATTTTAATGGCCAGATGGATCTAAATATGATGGATATTATGTTAATGATGAAAGAGAAGGTTATGGAATTCTTTTTTGGCCAAATGGTTAAAAATATCTTGGTTTATGGAAATAAGGATTATTTCATGGAAATGGATAACTTATTAAACCTAATGGTACTTCTATCAGAGGTAAATGGATCAAAGGAAAAAGAATTCAATCTAAATTAAATACTAATGTATCAGGAAAAACTAAAACTTCTTAAATTGATTGAATGTTTATGTCATTATTACTCATTTATAGATTTTATTTGTTTATAACTATTCTTTTAATATATATAATATAGATTATATCATTTTTTTATAGTATTTTATTTCTATTCTAAAGTCTTCATAAAATATGTTTGATTGTGTTTATAATACAGTGAAACATTAGTTTTATTTTCTGATACAAAATAATAAGCCCAAAGACAATTTCCAAAGAATTATTTACCACACAATTAACCTAATTTTGTTTGTAAAAACTATTCTATTTATTTTTTCATAACATTGTCATGTGGAATGCTTTTAAATCTAATCCATGCTTTATTATTCTGATATGATCTCAAAGCCCCATCTAGACTATTCTAAATAATATTTTATATGTATTTTTTCATCACACGTGCGATGTTTTTAGGGATATTTTTAGTTTCTCCTGGCTTTCTTCTTTAAGGCTAAATTCTAACTATTTATCTCTTCAATCTAAGAACATTCTCATTTTAAATAATCTTTTGATCTAGATCATCAATAGAATTGATTATCTCAGAATTTATTGAGTGATCTGAAAGATAATTTTAAATTTAAATATCTCCAAAACCTTGCCTACTTTGATCTTAAGCATTATCTTCACTATAGAATGAGTCCAATACATCATTTAAAATTCTCATTATGACTTAAATATAATTTAAATTATTTTTTTAAAGATTTAAATAAATTGTAAAATATAAATTAATAATTAACGATTAAAATAAATCATGATATTTTTAGAATGATTGAATATATTATAAATTAAATAATATTAAATTAGAGAAATTTAAATTCAAATTAGGAATTTTAGAATTAAGAGAAAGCTATATATATATAATAAATAGTTGTATTCATACTAATAATTCATGAATAAATCTTTCAGTTAATGCATTTACTTGCAATCTTGTTTACTTAATTAAATTATCAAGAAGTTAAGAGGATTCAAAAGGTAAATCATTTGTGTATTACTTTGCCTTTTTAGGTTCCCTTCCCAATATTAAATTATTTAATGGAAAATCTTTTTTATTTAGCACTTTATCAATAATATTATTTTCTAAGTTTATTAAGTCTGATAATTCTAATATTTAA
Organism: Paramecium sonneborni; assembly: GCA_905182985.1. NCBI lineage: Eukaryota > Ciliophora > Oligohymenophorea > Peniculida > Parameciidae > Paramecium > Paramecium sonneborni. The sequence goes on from CAJJDN010000064.1 coordinate 487,108, forward strand.
GCATTATGTTCAACAAATAAAGTTGTGAAAGTTGAAATTTATGGTAGCATTTATTCTAATTCTTTCATGTCTTTTTCAATGTTTTAATATCCAGTTAATTACTTTTCCAAATTATAAATTTGTTCTTATTATTTATAATATTCAGGTCTTATCATATCTAATTGACTTTTAAGTGATCTCATGATTTCATCATTTTCCTTATCTTTATATTCTAATTGTTTCTAACTCTCTTTTAATTACCCTAAACAAAAATATATAATACTTCGTTAATAAAGTAATTTAATCATTCATACTAATCATCTATAAACTTAACTTAGTATTTTAACTTTATTCAAATCTAAGTTATTCATTTAAATGATTATTCTATATTTATAATTACTAGTTCAATTTTATTAATGTTCCTTTATCTCTTTCGCTTAAATTAAATCCTTCTATTATTGACTAAACATGATAATGAGAATATTAGTACATTTGCCCTTCCTTTTTTTGGAGAACTTTCACCTTTTTTACTTCTAGCTGTTATAGTAGGATTTCTACTATTACTATCTGATGAAAACATGTCAAATAAATTTTGAGTAGATGGTTATAAGGACATCAAATTAGGATATGCACTTTTCCTTTCTTTTTTTTCAGTAACCTAAATTTAAGTTATTGTAGATTAATACAAAATTTTATAAATCACCCTTCCATTTTTAATTATCTAATATTTTCTAAATATTTTTTTTTTCAGATATCCTCTCAGTTTAATCACCCTTGTTTTAACTAATCTTTTTCTTTTTTTATTTATCCTAATTAAACTGTTATTATCTTTATTAAAGGATTTCTTCCAATTTTTTTAGTAATGTTTAAGGTTTTATTTATTGACCACTTTCTTATTTTTAAGAGTTTTGATTAACACTTGATGATCGATAAGTTTTAGAGTAAGAAGAAGTTGGATATTTTTAAAGCAAATTTTCATAATCCATTTAACGAATTATATATTATTATTCATTCATTAATTATATAAACTTTTGTTATTATTATTTTTTTTAATTATAATATATAAACTATAATACTAATGTAGAATAATCAACATATCTAACTTTAATCAGAAATAACTCCAACCCCAAATGAAGGATAATTATCTTAAGTGGTTTATCCATCGCTTCAGAATTAACAAATATAAATTGGGTAACCTATATAATTACCAATTCCACCATAATAAATTATTCATCAAGTGCCTTATCAATAATAACCATATACCTCCTCTGAATAGGCAGTTTACAACCCTTAAACTATTTTAACAAGTAAATTCAAATTATATTAAAGTTTAACCTATATATACTAAATATCCAAGTATAATAACTTGTATTTACTGCTAAAAATAAGTGTAAACAGTTGTAAATTATGAACCAGGCACTGGTACTTACTTAGTTGGAGGTATATTAGCAGCTTTAGGACTTTGGTTGGGGTATATCTAAATTTAAATTTAAAGTTGCTGTTTAATACCGTGTTTCATATAAGATTGTAAAGATGCTATACATTTTTGTCCATCATGTCAGGCAAATGTTGGAAAGAAGAGATTTATTTTTGATTGATTAAATATATATTATGGAATGGATAGATTCAATTCTCATTTTATTTTATTTCCTAATTATGAATATTTATGAAAATTTTAAATATATTTTATATAGTTTTAGAGTCTTAATTTGTTATATATACTATTTTTAATTTATTCAAATTAGTTAAAATAACAGTAAATTTTAAATATTTGTAAATATATATTTGTTTTATTTTGATAAAAACTCTATGAGTTAGTTATGTTGATTTGAGAATCTTAAATCTATGTTTTTTAAATTCTAATAATTTGTAAAAACAGATAACCTTAAAATAATTTAATATATATTTTATTTGAATCACCTGCATTCAATTTTAACTTGGAATAAGAACTGAAAGCAGGAGAAAAAGAAGATTTCGCTTTTTTGTTTGTGTTCAACCAAAATAGAGACTTTAATCAATTATCCTCATTTTTTATAGTTATTCTTAGTGTGTGAAAAATATTGAAAAATATGATTAATGAAAAATTGAGAAAATAGCTTTAAAATAGGCCCACAAAAGTCCTCTGTGCTGTGTGGGAAGACAAAATTCCTATTTATGCTCCTTATTAAAAATAACATTTAACACATTATTTTCATTTAAGCAGTTTTTAGAAGAGTTCTAAAAAAAAAAAGAATGTTAGAAACCTTAAATTATGTCCATCTTAATCTGATAGGAGATAAAACAGCTGATTAGTATTGATAAGTAATAAATTAATTTTAATTTATTTTTCAATTATATAAATTTTAATAATTATTGATCAAAAATTAAAATAACTTTATATCTTAGGTTCTAGATTTTTTAATGAAAGATAAAATGAGCTAATTTAAATAATTATAATAATAATGTAGTAATTTAATATTCAAAATCAATTTAACATGCTGAATCCACACTATAATTTATGAAAAAATTATTCAAAATGATGAAAATAAATTTGAAAATTTAAAGCAGTTATGCTTGAATATTAAAAAAAAGATAATTTAATTATATTAAACTACAATTAACCTGATTCCATTAATTTAACCTGAATAAAAATATATCGGGATTTATTTGCAATATCTTTTAGAATCATTTTTGTAATTTATATACTTTAAGAGGTATCTATTAATGCTCAAACAATATTTCTTGATAGTATACCTCTTACAATTATAATTATTATAGTATTAATAATGGATTTTTTTATAAGAATCAACGCACATCAATATATAAATGGATAAACTTTTAGAGATGGATGGAGATTGATAGTTTTATAAATTTAAAGATAATTTTTCATTGATATCAGTATTAATGGTATTTTTATTTATAATTCCTTAAAATTCGCATTATGATTTATTTAGATTAATAAATTTAACATAATATTCTTATATATATACTATCTAAAAGTTAATAATACTCATATTTCAAAAGACCTTAAAGGGGAATATTGGGATTATTAAAAATTGATGGTAGCGCTCTTTTACAATTTACATTTATTTAATTGTTTTTGATTTTGGATTTCTAGTTAATAAATTAAGGATTCATGGATTGATATTAAAGATTTAGGAGATAAATGATGGTAATTTCAATATTTGAAAGCTTTTTGTTGCTATTTTAACTATAGGATATTATACCTGAGAATTCAAAAGAAAAAATTATAACAATTATTTATATTTTGGTTCTTGCTAATTGTTTTCAGATTGTTTAAATTATATGCAAGGGATCATGAAAGATATTACATAGAATCAAATGGAAAGAGATTAAAAATGAAAGAAATCAATAAAAACAAGAATAAAAGATTTTATTATTAATGAATTTTCATAAATTTAAAAGAATTAAAAATTAATTAAGAATGATGTATAATCAAGGAATTAAATATTAATAAGTTAATAAGAGTTAGTTAAATATTACTTTTAAAGTTCTATCTCAAATCTCAATCATTATTTGAATATATTATTTAAGATAAAAATATTTTGCAATACTTATACAATTAATTTTAATGAAATTTCATTAAAGAATTATAAAAAAAGTAGATATATAATAAATCGTATTTTTAAAAGTCCGAATATTATAAAGTATTATGAAATTGAAAAATCAGAGAAATATAGAATAGCAAGATTAAATATGAAACAAAAAAATACTAAAACGACAAGGAGAATCTAAATAAAATCATTCATCCTTTAAAGAATAGTTTAACAAAAATCTTAAATTTTTATTATTTAAAGAACTCCATTCTTAAGATGTTGATTGGGCTAACCAAATTTTATCAAACATCTAATTATAAAAATAAATTACTTCTGAAAATGGAATAAATTATTTATACACATTCTTTGTTATACGTTTCTGGAGTTCTTTTTTTTCTTCCAATTCATATTTTTCTGGTTAATTTAAATTTACTTTTCCTTTCATAGCTCTTCCTATTTGTTCACTAAATCCTTTTTCTTTCTCAACTTTCTAATGAGAATATAATATATTATTACTATTTAGACTTCTCGAATAATTTCTTCATTTGGTATTAAAAAATCTATACCAAAAATTGAGGTTATAATAATATCAACCAAAGCTGAATACTCTCCAATTTATAACCCTGTACGTCTCCAAATAAATGAATGCATATTTTTCATATTGATTTATTCAATTAAGTATGTTTTCAAAAACAATTTAATTTCATGAAGTTCATTTTCTGTATATTTGATATATTTTTTAGTTTCTTAATCTAATACTGGATGATTAGATATTTATTTAGCAATTTTAGCCGAAAGTTAATCTAGAAGAAGTTTAGAATTTTTATCATCACATTAGTAATTGGCATTAAAATTATCAAAAAAAGGTTACAAATTTTTATTAATATCTTTTTCTGGTTATTAAATAGTTGCTATAATTCTATGTTAATATTCTTCAAGAATATATTTTTCTAATTCTCTAGAAGTTAAAAGTTATAATTCATTAGTTGTTAACTAAATGTATTTTACATATTATTATACTTTATGATAATNATGTATAATCAAGGAATTAAATATTAATAAGTTAATAAGAGTTAGTTAAATATTACTTTTAAAGTTCTATCTCAAATCTCAATCATTATTTGAATATATTATTTAAGATAAAAATATTTTGCAATACTTATACAATTAATTTTAATGAAATTTCATTAAAGAATTATAAAAAAAGTAGATATATAATAAATCGTATTTTTAAAAGTCCGAATATTATAAAGTATTATGAAATTGAAAAATCAGAGAAATATAGAATAGCAAGATTAAATATGAAACAAAAAAATACTAAAACGACAAGGAGAATCTAAATAAAATCATTCATCCTTTAAAGAATAGTTTAACAAAAATCTTAAATTTTTATTATTTAAAGAACTCCATTCTTAAGATGTTGATTGGGCTAACCAAATTTTATCAAACATCTAATTATAAAAATAAATTACTTCTGAAAATGGAATAAATTATTTATACACATTCTTTGTTATACGTTTCTGGAGTTCTTTTTTTTCTTCCAATTCATATTTTTCTGGTTAATTTAAATTTACTTTTCCTTTCATAGCTCTTCCTATTTGTTCACTAAATCCTTTTTCTTTCTCAACTTTCTAATGAGAATATAATATATTATTACTATTTAGACTTCTCGAATAATTTCTTCATTTGGTATTAAAAAATCTATACCAAAAATTGAGGTTATAATAATATCAACCAAAGCTGAATACTCTCCAATTTATAACCCTGTACGTCTCCAAATAAATGAATGCATATTTTTCATATTGATTTATTCAATTAAGTATGTTTTCAAAAACAATTTAATTTCATGAAGTTCATTTTCTGTATATTTGATATATTTTTTAGTTTCTTAATCTAATACTGGATGATTAGATATTTATTTAGCAATTTTAGCCGAAAGTTAATCTAGAAGAAGTTTAGAATTTTTATCATCACATTAGTAATTGGCATTAAAATTATCAAAAAAAGGTTACAAATTTTTATTAATATCTTTTTCTGGTTATTAAATAGTTGCTATAATTCTATGTTAATATTCTTCAAGAATATATTTTTCTAATTCTCTAGAAGTTAAAAGTTATAATTCATTAGTTGTTAACTAAATGTATTTTACATATTATTATACTTTATGATAATTATATATTATTGTTTTCTATTTGTTATCTCCACCAATTCTCCAGGCTAAACATCCTGAACGATAAGGAACTCTTCCACAACAATAGACAAACTATTAATAATTATATTTATAAATACTGTCATCATGAAACAATCATAAATAGAACGTATTACGTATCTTAAAATACCAAATATAAATATGAGTATTGCAAAAAAAGGGAATATCATCAAACAAAATATACAAACCATTATTTCAACCATGCCTATCATTATATCTAATATAGCTCTAAATAATGGCATGCAAAAATGAATATAATCTAATTCATTATATTCAATTCTCTCTACTGTTTCATAATCATGGAATAGTAAACATATCATCCATCTATATTATCTTTTATATCTTATACTTTATTAATGCTACAAAACCAGCCCACATTATAGAAGTTATGAAAATAAAGAACAATATAGTTGAAAAGAAAAGAATTAACATAGGTTTTAAAATTAATGTACAAAATATTCCAACAAATAAAAATCTAAATATATAGACTTCTATTAAATTACAAAGTCTTGTGCATCCTTTACCAAACATACCAGAATCTTCAGAATTTTCAAATTCATCTCTTGATTTATTCATACCTTTATAAACCAATTTTAAAGTTGAACAAATTGTTTAAATCAGTTCATCATCTGTAACTTCTCCAGTTTACTCATTTATTACTTAATCATTATAAAATGGTTCTATTGAAAATAATGCTTTTAATCCATAAGGTCCCATTAATCCAAATTAATAAAATATATAATAGCTATTTGCAATTAATGTTAAATATAGTATGCATAAACTACTAAATTTCCAAAAATAATATTTAGATGTTACCTCATAAGTTATTTCCTTTACAAAGGTAAATTTATTATCTTTTTAAACTATTGGATAAGGAGGAACTACTAAACGAACTCTTAAATTATCTTATATAATTTACATTTGAATTGTAATGTTTGGATTTTAAGATTTATCTTTAGCTATTTTCTATATGTCTTTTACTCTATCCTTATATTTATGTTTATTTTCCATAAATTCTATATAAATATTTCTATCAGAAATATTCTTTTAGGTTAATTCTTAAATCATTTATTAATAATATTTATTTTTTAAATTCTTCTTTTTAATTTTTAAAGCAGCTTTAATGTATTTAACTCGATGACTTTTCTTACTTAAAAAGAAGAATTCTTTTTCATATTATTCAATCACATCGTTTTCGTAAATTGCTAATTCATTCTAAACATTAAATAAATCTTATACCTTCAAAAGTTCTTAATAGTATCTTTATAATTTATAACATTCAATAATATCCAATATTTATCTAATTGCAACTTATGGTAAATCTAAATTATTTATTTGAAAAAATCTCTATTAAGCAATATAAAGCTATTCACTTATAAGTTCCTCTATGTCTTTATTTGGATCAAAAATAATGCTGTATTTCTCCTAAAGATTTGTAAATTCATAATTATTTTAATGATTTCTATTTAAATGTATAGCACTCAATTATGAGGCTATTTTCCAACATTCTTGTTCAAAATATTTTAATTGATTCTTAATAAAATCAACCTTCATTTTTAAAGCTTATTAATTTTCTGGTGTATAAAGAAAATATTAATATATTGAAAAATTGAAATTCTTTTTTTTTAACGCTAGTTATCTTTCTTTCTCTACTGTAAGCTAAGCTGTTTTTTATGAAAAATCACTAATTACTTCTCTATATCCAATAAATACTGATGGAATCAATATCGTTTTCTAAATGAATAATATATTTTACTTTAAAAATTATACAAAATCCATGAGCAATTGAAAAGTTCCATAAACTATCAAATTTTTCTTTATTATAAATAAAATCTCCTAATCCAGTTAGACAATCTTAAACCTTTAACATATCTTTATAAAAAGAATTTCTTATGTTCTTGGTTCCTTTTATTATCCATCTTGAAATAATCCATCTATATTTTGTATTTGAATTATTCTTAGACCAAACATCAAAAGTGCCATCTTTCCTTATTTAATTTAATTAATGATTATCGAAATCTACATAAGGAACAAAGTCATATTGATTAATTTCCTTTTTCATTTGAAGTTGATCATTATTTCTTTTTATTATTTTTTTTTTTTTAAAATAAGAGGGTGGTATATTAAAATTAAACGCTTGTTTAGATAGTATCCAACTTTATCTAATATGGATTGTTTTTTCAACAAGTTGATTTGCAATAAATTTTAAGGGTTATTAGATATTATCATTTTATGATAATTCCTAATATCAAAAAGATAATTACTTCTTCTTGTGGATTACCTTTAAAATTAATTTCTCCTTTTGGTGGTAAAACATAAAATTTTTCATCATCTATATTGAAATTGAGATTGGTTGAGAAGTTTTCACCGATAAAATTCTTTAGCATTCAAGATGGAAATATTATTTAATGTATTTTTAATAATTCAAAAGATTTTCAACATTCAATGCTTTCTTTATCTCATATTCTAAGAGTTTTTATTTCTCAGTTACATTGTTTATATGGTAACAACTTTTGCAACAGATTTTTATTTTTTTTGATTAACTTATTCTTTTTTTTATTTTTTTTCAGTAATTTTCTCTTTTTCTTTGCTCTATATTTGCTTTTTTGATATTTTTTTGTTGATTTTTATAGGACTCTTAATTTTAGTATTTTTTCTTGTTTCTCTTGTTTAAGGTTTTGCTTTGAGGGATCTTTAAGTGCTTTTTAAATTTTTATTTTATACATTAATCTATTACTTTACGTTTTATAATTAAATTTTACTTGCTTGTGATTTTTCTTTTTATAATACTATTTTCAATTATGATTTCTCTAAATAATTTATTGGAAAGATCTTTTTTGGACTTTTACTTTTTTCAATAACTTTCTTAGAATTTCTATTTTATTAATTATTTTTCTCCACTTTAAATGTTTTAATTTTTGCCACTTCTACTGATCGAGAACGATTTATGGTTTTAATTTACTTTTTATTTTCATTATTTTATATTTATTTAGTTAATTAAAGACTTTTACTTCTAGTTTGTGATCTTCCTATTTATAATCTACTCGATTTTTTGTTTTAATCTTATTACTTTGTTTTTGTTTTTTGTTAGTTAACTTATTTTTGATTTTAATTTCTATTCTTTATAGATTAAACAAATTTTTAATTATTTAAAGTTTATTTTTAAATTATTTATTTTTATTTTGCAAACAATTTTAATTCCTTTATTTCTTACTTTTAATTTTTTGAATTCTATCTTTTTGTTGATAATAATGGTGCTGAAGTGTTTAATAAGTCTATGTCTCTATCTTTGTTTCTTCCTTATCTTGTAATAATTGCTGATTCATTAAGTTTTAAATTAATTTATCCTGGTGACTAATTTGATGAAATTTATTTGATCGATTTTTATTCTCTTACTGTAGATAATTAAGGTGTTTTTAATTTAGATTATAAAGGAGATGATTCTTTTAATTATTTTTTAACTCTTTTACATATTGATAAATCTAATTTAGAATCTAAATTTTATTATTTACTTTAAATTTTAGTCTAATCAATTTTAGTACTCTTAATATTGTCCTTTTACTTTTTAAATTCATTAATTGATATAAAAGAATTATTGAAAGATATTTCTTTACTTTTTGATTTTGATTATTTATCATCATCTTATGGTTAATTTCTTTATTTTCTTTAGTTTTTCATTTTATCATTTTTTGTATTTGGCTATTCTTAAATTTTTTCGGATTGCTTTTTTGGAGTAGATATTGTTTTATTGTTTATTATATTACTACTTCTAGAATTATAGATATGCTTTTCTTTAATTTATGTGTTAATTTGTTATTTAATTTTTTAAGGAGTAGCAGATTTTTGTTAATCTCCATTTTTTTATTACTTGTTAATTTAATTTATTTTTTATGCTTAAACTTTAGGTTTTACTTTTTATTTTTCAATTTATTCTTTTTCTTCTTCCATTTCTTCAATTTTATTTTCTTCTTCTTTATCTTATTATTATTATTATTATTATTATTGTTGTTATTATTTTTATTATAATTATTATTGTTATTATTGATTCTATTAATTATCTTCTATTTAATTTTCTTAGAAAATTTCTTCAGCTGGAGTTGAATCAAAACCACTACTGGATTCATTATCTTAAAATGATTATTTAAAATATGTATCCTCAAATTTCTTAACTATTTCTTTCACTTTTCTTAATTTCTTTTTAGGGAACCATTTTGCATCTTTTCCAGTTTTACCTTTAAAACGTACCAAATATTCTTTTTTTCCATTAGTACGCTTTATACCAATAATAATATCAATTTAATCTATTTCATCTTATTCTTCTTCTATTTTTTATACAAATTATAAATCTCGCGGTCTTTCGTTTTGTTGATTTAAATAATCTTAATAATCTGTTATATAATCTTCTATTTAAACCTAAAGTCAATATATAGAATACTTTTATAGTTTCTTCAAAATTTTATTATGCTCTTTAACCATATATTTACTTTTCCTCAACTTTTAATTCATCCCATAATTATTAAAGATTAGTTAGTCCTTTATCTACCCCTTTTTCTTAAAAAAAAAATACAGATCCATCTGCTTTCTTTTTTTTAATCAGACTAGAAATGGAATGATATTAACGGAGCAATTAATCATAAAGTTCCTCTTCCTACTTTGATAATCGATAATATTCTAAAATCTAACTTAATCTTACCATCTTTAAGTTCTTTTTCTAAGTTTTCCCATTATTTTTTTGATAATTCAGAATTATGATTTAGATTTTTTTCTTAACATGCTTTTTCATAATTTCCATTAAATCTTTCATAAGCACTTTATGGTTTTTTTGGAGGTTAAACACATTATGATTCTCGAAATAGCTTAAAAAGCTCTTATATATAGCCATCTTCCATTTTTATAAAAAAATGAATTTTATTGGTTAATTAATATTAAATTAGAATTTTTTATTTCGATTTATTTTGGAAAATTATTTGAATAATTTTTAGTAACATTTATCTTTGTTAATTTATTGTATTAATTCTCTAGCTTAATCAAATATTTCTATCATCTTAAAAATATCATTATAAATATTAACTATTATTTATATTAATTGTCTTCTATAAGAAAAGTTTTTGTTAATCTCAAAGCCAATTGAGCTCTATGATTATTTATATATATTAATATTCAAAAATAATTTTTTTAATGAATGGATAATCATAAAAGAGTTGACAAAATTATTATTAATAAAAATATATTCTTATAGGAATTACTCAATTATTCATAAATACTAATAGGATTAACATTATCATTATAGCTGCCAAATATTAGGTTTAATCTATCACACCAAAAAATAGATATCTCTTGATTTTTATTGAAGATATTACAATTTTCATCTCGAAAATTAACTATTAAAATAAATATGAACTAGTAAAAAATATATAAATTAAGTTGAATATTGGTTTTAATATTCCTTAATATGTAGATAATTTCTTTATTTATTTTATATTGATATTGATTTATTCTTTTATTTTAAAATATCATAATTTTGACTATATCTAATAATTTTTTATTACATCTATAACTTGTTATTTTCTTAGAGAAAATATTAATTTTTTTAAAGAATATATCAGAAGACAATTATAAAGCTTGGAAAAAGTAAAGCAATGCTTAACTAAAATTATAATATTTGATTAGGAGAATTGGAAAGCTTATTTGGTTGACTGCAAATTAAACTAATTATTTAAACGAGACTTGGATATATTTGTTGTACTAAGAAAAATAAACAATTTGGTAGATTTAAAGAGTAACAGAAGATTATTAGAATTCTAATTTATAAAAAGATCTCATAATTTAAATTAATCCCATTCCAAAAAATAGGTTAAGCTTGCTTAAAAAATAATGATAAGTAAAAAATAATAAGAAGAAAAATAAAAAATAATATTAAAATTGATTGATTTCTTATTATTATTTGGTATAATATAATAATGATTTCAAACTCTTAGATATATAAAATTCAATTATCTTCCAATCTTTATTACAATAATCTTTCTAATAATCTCTTGTCTATTAGTTTATTTAATGCATCATCAAAACCTTGGTTAATTTATTCTTGTTTTTCTTCTTAAGTAAAGTCACTATCAATAGCTACAATAAATTATTTAGGAACTAAATATTTTTCTTCAATTTACCTAATTTATTACAGTATCTAAAATAATTGAAAAAATAACCTCTAAACCATTTTTTTAGGTAAAATTAATTTTAACTAAAATTATATGATAGATTTTTTTTTCTTCAAACATTTTTTCTAATCTTTTAAATCCAGCATCTATTGATCTATCATATTCAACTTTAGCTTTAAAATCAAATTTCATTTATAATAAAGCACTTATTTATATACCAGAATCATCTAATAAAAAGATAGTAACAATAGGATGATAGAAAGCTTTTCTATTTTAAGGTTATTTTTATGGAACAGGGATGTCTTTGAATGAAGAAATCTTTTCAGGTAATTATAATTAATCAAGATCTTTGTGAATTTTATTTATTTTTTCTTATTGATCCAAATTTGAAGTTTTCAATATGGGTTTCCCAAGAACATTAGGAAGAGGATTTAAACGACTTTGAATTAATTACTCTAAATATTATAATTTTAAAGGTTTTTCTTAGACTTCGTCAAAGCCAGCTTGTAGACAAGATTATTTAAGACTTTATGATATATTGGTTTCAACACCAACAAAATATTATTTAGGTAAACTATGTTAAATTTCAAGTTATCTAATTTCTTTAATAAACTAATAATAATATAATAAAATACTTAGATTCCATTTTTTAATGGTAGATTAATTCTAACAATAATGAAATGATAAATTTTATTTTATTCAAACATTGTCTTAATTTTTTTAGTAGCATCAGTACATCTAATGCTCTAATCAAATTAATGTGTTTGTTTAACTTTTAAATCTAAGAAATCTGTTGAGTCATCTATTATTAAATAAGTTAGTTTTTCTTTATAAAACTGTTTTATATCAACAGTTTCTTATTATCTGATTTCTTCAGGTTAACTTTCAATTTCATTAATAGTAACTTATTTTTAGACTTTGAAACTAGGAGATTTTTCAGATCCTTAAGTTTAAACAGGTTAAGCAATGACTCCAAGTGAAGTTTAGGATTACTAAGATTTTTAGATTTAAATATCTTCTTATGCAGAAGGAATGAACTTTACAGAATTCTTAAGATCGTCATTATTATCTTCTGGTTTAAATTGATTAAATTAATCACTTTATTCTAAATGTTAAACTTTGGAATCATTTTCTCTAAGATTTCTCAATAATTAAGTTCCTTAGTTTTTTTTAGTTTATTATATAGGATTAATTTATTAAGAAGAAGTAGATGCTCCACCAAAATTCGATGAGGCCAACATTGGTATTTATTATACAGCATTTTGTCTAAATAAAGATTAATTTGGATGTTATTATAATAATTATTATTATTATTAATGAACATTAGTTTCTCGTTATTCAGGTATAGTTGTTCTAAATTATTGCAAATTAGGTACACTAGTATTTCTTTAGTTTTATTGTTAAACTGAAGAATCTACAAATATTTTTAAATAATTACTACTAGGAGAGGTTTCAAATGATTTCTACTTTTGTTTAGAATTTCTAAAATGAACATTGATTCTTTTTCCTTTAAAAGTCATAATTTCTGATAAAACTTATTCTAAGACTTTAGAAACAGCTTTTTCTACAGAATGCATTTATGTATTAATTCTATCTTCAATATCAAAAGTAGCAACATCAGTTTATTTCATAGTTGATGGTTTATTAATAGGTGATAAATTAGGACTTATAATTTTATTTGACTCTAATTTTTCCTCTTCACTAATTACATTAGGGCGATAAGTAAATTCAATACATTTACAAATCTAAAAAGGTTTTTATTCACTTATAGATGTTAATACTTTTACTGCCTCTTCATTAACCCTAAGAGCAGGCTAAGGAGCTATTCTTTAAGTAGATGTTATTTAAGTTGTAGATTTGACTCTAAAAGTTTAATATCTTTCATTAATTATTGAATAGATTTTAGATTAAGCATCAAATTTACCCATACTAATATAATGATCTAAAAAAACTGATTAATAATCATTTGTTACTCTTAAAGGAATATTTATTTAAATCTTAATATTATCTAATCTTTCACATAGTTCTATCTTTCCTTCAATTTAATATATCTAATGTATAATATGAACAAATGATGTATAAGATAAATCCTCTTCTTATTTTTATTACATTCTTAAATCATAGTTTTTTAATCCTTCAAAGTCAAATTTTTAAAATAACATTTCTAATTCTTATATTTAATTATGATAATCAATTTAAATTGTTATTTACAAATCGTCTCCTTTTGATATTGTAAACGAAATCAAAGAAAAGTTATTCACTTCCTTTTAAATTTACCTCTCACTCTATTGAATCAATTATTTTTAAGAAGAAAATCCTTACATCATCTACTTTTTATGATGTTCCTGATAAATGTAAGATATTAATTATGTTAAAATACCATGCATCTTTACAATATCTATAAAAGCCTAATCAGGAACATCATTCTCTATTCTTACACTTGGATTCGTTTTATAGATTATCTATAAACAATCAGCAAAAAATTTAAAGTAATTTTTCAAATTACAAACTATTTAATCAGACTTTTAGTAATCTATCTTACTAAGCATTGGAAATAATGCTTATAATAATTACTATTTAATTCTTTCAGGTTATTTTGATAAAATCTCAGATATTTATTATATTTTCATTATCTATAAGCTTTATGATATTTTATCCTATATTAAAGCTTAATCATCAGACTTCTCTATGAAAACAGTTTCAACGATTATGTTCTTATTGAACACTTACTTTCTTAAATGACAAGTAATTGGTATTGGATGTCCAGAAAATGCAAATGATATTATAATTGGATCCGTAGATTCCAAAGTTTCCTCAAAAACCTTTTGAAATTTGACTTTGTCTCCATCTGACAGTAATAAATCGCTATACTTCTATATTGCATTCACCTAATACTATTTTATTACTAAATCAACAGATTTTGGCAAGTATTTGTATGAAATTGAATTCTAAAATTATACTTCACCGTTTGAATTAAATAAGATAATTCCTACTGGCAATTCATATAGAAGTTTTTCAATCATTTGATTATTTTTTTTCATTCTTTCGTTATTAATCCAAATATTTTTATAAGCATAAGAGTAGGCAGTTACAATCAACAGTTAGATAATTTAATAAAATATTAAAAAAGCCATCAATACAATGATTTTGAAAGTACTAAAAATAAAATATAAAATTACTTATAATCTTTTAATAAATACCATCTAAAGATAGTTATTGATGAAATTTTTAAGATATTCTAAAATATCATGTTATATTGATCATATTAAAATATCATTGATTTTGAAGTTTATATACCTATTTGTAAAACAAGTCTTATTATAAATTCATTATCATTTTCTCTACTAAAGTTTAATATAGAAATCAAAATTAACACATCTAAAAGATGATTTAACAAATTTTAAACTTTACGAAGTTTCTATTTCAAGGTTAATAACAAATGTATTATCACTAAAATAAGACAAAAAGTTAGTAATTTGTTTTCATTACTTTTTTATGTGAATCTAATAATTATTATCGATAAGGCATTATTAAAGTCATAAAAATAGTCCTTAATTTTGTTGTGCTTCAAAAGATATTTATTAAAAAACTGAGCTATCTTTTAGTCTATAAATTAACACCACTTATTAAGTTTGTATTATTCATCTCCAAAATTATTATACATTAAATATTTATATTTATATATATATATATATCAGATAAAATTGAATTCTTCTTAATAAATTTAAGCTTCTTACATCTACTAAAAATAACCTTATATTTTAAATTAATTTAGTATAAAAATCCAACCAAAATTAATTTGCCTATAGAAATGTAAATTATATATATTTATTTAGATTTTTATTCTGATTGTTTTTTTTAATTAATAAATCTAATTATAAATAGTTATGTTTACAGAATAAGCATACGATGCTTCTTTAAAAATAAACTAATTATAAATTGATTTTAAACAAGAAAAAAAAGTGAAATAAAATAGGAAATCAACTGGCCTTATTGATGCAGTCATAAATTCAATTTTCAAATAGTAAAATCAATGTATTGTTGTAAGTTTTATGTTAGAAAACAAAAAAAATTATGAAAGCTTTGATAGCTTGCATGAAAAATAAATGAGAGATAAGATGAAAATTTATTTAAGATTTATGATAAAGTTCTTAATATTAAAATTATTCATAAAACTTAAGTACATAAATCTAAAAATAATATGGAATCAGGCTAGGCTTTTTTGATATATTTTTAGAGATTTTTAATTAATTATTATAAATTTGGTTATGATAGATTTATGGTTATTATTTGATACCTCTTTCATTTTTTGAAGTATATCTCTATCTTAATTGAGTCTACATTCTTTATTATTAATTATTTATTTCATTATAAATAAGTTGAATTAGAATTATCAAAATATACTTTTTATAACTTCAAATGATTTGATTCATCCTATCGAATATTTGTAATTAATTATTGAAATTAGTTTTTCTCATCTGGCTCAATTTTTTACCTAATATTATTTGTATTTAAAATATTCGTACTTTCTATTATTGCAACGATTCATAATACTCAAATCCCTTCTATTGAGCATCCAAAATTAATTTACCATAGACTCAATGAGTAAAATTGCTATACTTCAAAATTTATTCAGCAAAGCCTTAGTATAAATCTTTTTCTGAAAGTAGAAGAATCAGAAAAGTAAATAAGATTTATTTAGACTGATTTGCTGATTAAACGAGATATTTTTGTAAATATAATTAATTTAATTAAAATATAAAGAGGAGAAAGGAAAATTAAATAGCATCTAATAAATATACTAATATAGTATTCAATGTCGATAACAAATATTTTAGTATTGAATATTTTCATATTTGAAAAAATCTGCTGCTAACTAATACTTCAATAAATATATACTTTGATTAGTTTTGAATTTTTTATAACACTCTAACTGAACTCTTCAAAATTCATAATCTTAAAATCATTTTTTTGAAAATGTAATCTTAGCTCCACTATAAGTTAATAATTAAATTTCTCATATGGTATATTTCGTGCATCGACTACATTATTTGATTCAATCATTGTGAATAATTTAGCTACAGTTCTTTCATCTGAATCTTTTGTTACTTGATATAATTAATTATCTTCTTGGGCTGAAGTATAAGGACTATCGTTTTTAAACTAACTCTCTTCAGAAAATGATACATTTGGAGAATCTTATGTTTTTGGTAACTAAGTAACACTCTCTTCATTTTCCAAAATAGAAATTTTAACCTCTTTTTTAGGAACCAAGAACTCAAATGATTTATTTTAATACAATTAATTGAGTCTGGGACTTTTTAATTACACTTGTTTTTACTAATTAGTCTAAATATAAAATTAATTTTAATTCTATTGAGGACTCTTACTTTTATTAGCAGAGTAATTATTATTAATTTTAGGTTTAAATGTGAGATTTGGATCTTTTTGCTTTTATTATTATTCGTGTTCTCTTTTCTACTATTTGAAGTTATTCATTTATTTAGCTTATTAATATAATCTCTCATGAATATTCATATCTTCTGTTTAAAACCTTTTATTTCTAGATATATTTCTCTCAGATTTTAAATTATTTTGTAAATTCTTTTCGGGAGTACATCGTTTAGTTTGCTAATTTCGTGTTGGTGTTGATTGCTAATTTTCTTTATTCTACTGCTATTTTTTAACAGTTTCCCATTAAGAAAGAGGTTATTTATCTCTATCTTGTTTCTATAATTAAAGGATGTATTTACTTTCATTTAATCGTACATTAACATTTGTTAAATAATATTTTATTTGAGTGGTTCAACATAAGCCATGCTTAAGTAATTGTCTGTAACAAAATTAGATGCTAATATTTCAGGATTAGAATCTTCATAAATATTGATTTGACTATATTTATTTTCATCCAATTCAATAGTCAAAGTTATTAAAGGTTCGCAGTGTATTTTTGTTTCAGATGTCTATTTTTATATATATTTCTTCATAAAAGTGAATTAGCTCATTAACGAATATTTTTTATTTACTAAAAATTATTATGTGATGCTCCAAATTAATTACTAATAATCTACAAAATCCTAAAATTAATAACTTTATCAATTTGGAACAATTCATGTGGAAGAAATTCAGAATTACTTACTCACCATTAGTACTTAGATTTTGATATAATAAATTTAATAATCTAAATGAAAGTGAGTATTTCATTTTAAAAATAAGTAATATCGATTAGTTTGTCATTTGATATAATAATAGGTGTTATCTTAATAATTAATATTGAAAAAAATATCTATTGAATATTTTTATTAATTATATATTTATATAAGCATTTAAGCATCCTCATTTAATTGGAAAATGTAGAACTTTAATAATGTAATTGATTATCTAAAGGGAGAAGTTTTAGATAGAGAAGAGGAATGGAAAAAAGAAAGACAAGAATATCAAGTAATTAATTTTTTTTTATAAAACAGACTGCGATAATTGAGTTAAAGGGATAATTAGAAGAATAAAGAAATCTGAACAAATAACTTATAGAAAGGTTAGAAAAATTGGAACAGTTTAAGGTTTCTTTGTAACCAATTGCAGATAATATAAAGCTGCAAACAAAAAAAAAATTTCATCACAGAGTTAAGAGTGATAATGGAACATTTTTAAAAAACGAGATGAACGAATAAAAGTTAGTGACTCAACCAAACATTGAGAAAATATTATAAAAGGATAAGAAACCACTTTTACAAAAGTAATGAATTTTATAATTTTAGCTTTCTTAAAGAGTTGAAAAGTGACGAACCTCAAGAAGATTAAGTTTAAAATTAAATATAATTTCATTCTCCTATAAATTTGTAGTTACTTTAAAGTGCAAAAATAAATTAAATTTTGATAAATCAAAATACTTACAATACATGCTCATCGAGACAAAAGCATCATCATTAAAGAAGCAATAGTAACGGAGCTTCAGAATTACTGAATTTTGCATTACAAAGAAAAAAGCAAACTTTAGAAACCAGTCAAAATGAAGTAAATAGCATGAGTATGACAGAGAGAGAAATAATAGTTGGAAAAGAAATCTTCTCAACAAAAGGATAATTAAGAAGTCATTTGGATGGAGTAAGATCAATATTATTTCAAAATAATTATATAGTCACAGGTTCTGAAGATTGTACAATAAAATTATGGAATCTAAATGATGTGTAATAAATGAATGCTTAAACACATTTAGAGCCTGTTTAAACAATTAGATGTAATTAATTTATAAATGATAAATAGAGCATGATAGACCAATATTTACAATGACATCATACTTTAAGTCTCCTCAAATACATTTGTATTCTGCAGGAGTAGATGGAACTATCAGAACATATATTGTCACAACTAATCAATATTTTTCATGGCGTGCCCATACAGATGTAATTTGGTCTTTGAAACATCATCCACATGATTAAAGATTATTATCTTCTTCTGCAGATGGATCTGTGAAAATGTGGAAATCACTTGGAGTTTGTTATCAACATGATTTAATAAAAAAAGGAAATTTAAATTTAGAGATGTTATAAAATCCTTTGGCCAATTTCACATTTAAAAAATCAATGACAGGATTGTCGATACCTACAGCAATTGAATGGATTTGTAAGGGCTTTAATGAAAGTATCATTTGTGGATACAGTGACACTTTAACATTTATTGTTTATGATGTGACTACTGTTAAAGCTATTTAATAAATTAGATTTGATCTTGATAATTAGTTTAACACTTTTGCTTAACCAAATAGAATTCTATTCAATAATGAGCTTAAATATATAGTATCTGGTCATGATGATCATAAAATTCGATTTTTTGATTTGAATTCAAGCAAAGTTTGTAAGACTCTAATTGGACATACAGATGCTGTCACTGATTTATGTTTATTCTCAAAGAATGTTTATCAATTGGCAAGTGTGAGTCATGATGGAAGTATGAGGACATGGGATATTCGTAAATTCTAATGTTTACATGAAATTCCAGTAATTTATTTATCAATCACTTTAGGCACACAAATAAAAGTATGACGAAGGTATATAAACTATTGCTAGCAATAATTAATATGTAGCAACAGGAGGAGCAGATGGAATAGTTAAAATATTTAACTATTAAGATGTCATATGACCTCAATAACTGTAAATGATATTTATCATTTTTTTTATTTTATCAGCTTTGATTTATTTTAATTTGGATTTTTTCTTATTTTTATTAGAACAACATTTACAAGATTACATAATTAGTTAATATAATCTTGTATTTAATTAAAATAAAGAGTAAGAATGGATTTATCAAATTTTAGAATTAGAACCTAAATTATTGCTTTGTTTATTATTATTGTCATCATTGTGTTGGCTATTGTAATAATCAGCAATATCACTTTATTTAATTATATGAAAGATGCTTTTCTCTCTAATTCCATGAATGTATTAGTAAAAGAAACTAATAACTAATTAACAAGTCAACTTACTTTATATGATTAGAGATTGAAAACAATAATAAATTAGAGTATGTTTTTAGAAAATAATTGTTAGTTTTCAGAAAACAACGAATGTTCCAAAACATTTATTTATTTATTGATGTTAATGATAACATTATTCAAACTCAGACCCCCTTTTACTGTCCATCACATATATCGTAAGCAGAATCTAAATCTTTCTTTTGCCTTATGGCATATTAACATGATTAATCTAACTATACTAAATTATCAACAACAATCAAAAAGTAATTTTAGGTCATTTCAATATTTCATGAAACAATATTGATGTTTGACACTTCTTCATTTATTGTTACTGGCATTGCTTATACATCAAATGATGAAATCCCTATTTTAGGCACTTGGCCAGCCTTAAATTCAACATTATCTTATAATGCACATCAACGTTCTTGGTATCTAAGCCATACTAAATAAATGGAAAATGGACATTAATATTTATATAGTGATTTATTCACAACAATTATAGGTTCTTACACTATTGCCATATCATAGAATTTAACTGATAAAAATAATAATTATGCAGGAATTGTTTTTAATTTAATGGATTTTGGGGTCTTTAAAAAAAATTTCAATGCTGATTATATTTTAGCTAATAATAAGGGTTAAATTATTATAGGATAGTTCAATTATCCTGAAAATACCACTAAACCAATCTTCTTTTTTAATGAGACAATTACAGGTTTTAATTAAGTTGATTGGGATTCAATTCAAATGATTATTAATCATCCTTACCAATAATAAGATGTTTAATCTCTAAACAATTGCTCCTAAGATGTATCAAACTACTTATGCAGATACAATTCTTTATACAAATAAGAAGTTCTTTTAATTGCTAAATAGCTTGAATATCCTCCATATCCTCCTCATATTGTAATAATGTAATTAATTCTAATATTAAAAAGATTTAAAAATATGACTGAACTTTATCAATAAGTGGATAGACTCAATTAAGATATATATTATTTGTTTGGCCAAGAATTTATTAAAGATATTTAAATTTTGAGTTTAGTTGCTTTAGGGATTATTTTAATATTTTTAGTAATATTAAATTAAATAACTAAATCTTTAAACCTATTAATCAAATATTCTAAATTTTAGTAGAATAATCTTACCTATTTAAAAGAACAATAATAAATTCAACAATAAATTGAAGCCATAACTAATTTATATAATTTTAAACAAAACTTAAACATGATCAAACAATCTGAGAATGCATTAGATTAATTAACATTACAGTATTTTTGTAATCATCTTTTTTATGACATAGAATTGTTATCAATTTTTAAAGGTCAACAAGGTGAATATAAAAAATCTGAAGAATGTCTTTAATTAGAATCTACATAGTATCCAAAAACTAGATTCTACTTAAAGTTCATGAAACGTTACTATTTGTATGATTATCAAGCTAGTATAGATGAAAAAACTGTTAATCAACTTATATATTATTTTTTAAATAAAAAATAGAAATATTGATTATTTTAGTTATTTCAATGGGTAATTTAGAAAATGGTTGTCTTTCTCGATCTTAATAAATAACTAACATTCACAACAAGGAGAGACCTTCTTAATTGAAAAGATAATATGTATCAGAAAAAATTAGAAATTCGTTTCTCTACCCAATTCCTTTAAAAGAAACATAAATGTTTGCAAAAAAAATAGGAATTTAAAATTACAATCCATATAGTAAATCAATTACAAAACAAATAATTGAAGTCTCAAATCTTAATTAAAACTTAGAATTAAGTTTATGTCGATTTCTATTGGTAAGTTTATAATCTAATCTAAATTAAATAAATGAGATCTTAATATCAAACTAATAATTCAGATAAAGTATAAGACCAATTGAAAATGAACTTTTAAGAGAAGCAATAAAAATTGTAGGAGTTGATTTTTAAATGGGATTAGTATTGAGTATAAAATTAGATAAAATCAATATTGAATATGTTTAGCAATACCTGCTATTTTTTTTCGAATATCTATTTTATGAGATTGCCAAAAATAATAAATTAAATAATCACATTATTGTCATTTATGATTTACAGTAGGAAGCAGTAAATTAAATATTTCTTAACTTCTTAATAAATTTGACATATAAGCATTATTTCCTGAATATAAGAAAAGTGATTCTTGTAAATTTAAATATTGAAAAAATTTCATCCGAAGTAATAGGAATGCTCAATTCAAGCTAATACTCATATTTATTATTGCCTTTAGCTGATATAGTTTATTTAGCTAGACATGTTAAAAAATCCGAGCTATAAAATGAGTATGGAGGGGTTTTTGTAAGGTAAAGAAATCCTATACCTTTAACGATAAGTGAGGCGATAAAATACAAATTATGAATTTTGTTTTAAATTTTAAATATATATAATCTGACTTTTCAATATGTTTTAGCTAAAAATATCAAATATTTTTCAAACGTTATTTAAAAATAAAATATCTTAATAAGTTTGAACTCTTTGTTTTTATCTAAATTTTCCATAATCATAGAATTTTTCAATAAGTGTTTAATTTTATAAAAAATATGATTAAAAACTTCTTTAAACTATGTAACGATAAATTCTAATTAGGTTAGAAAATATTTAAAATTATAATGTAGAATCAGCATTGAGTTTTCTATTACAGATATCTGAGGTAATATATTGCCTTTTATTAAATGATTACTGTATCTCGTATTTTAATGTTTATCTAGTTTGATACCCCAAAAGATATTAATTATAGAATCAATTGACATATTCAACACTGCGAATTATTTTCCTAAAACTGATGATAAATTAACAAATTAATTAATTTTCAATTAAATTTTAAAAAATGGATTTGTAAAATTATATATTCATGAATTAAATATTCTAATTTTAAAAATGCAGACCTCATTTTGTTGATTTTTATTATGCATCTTAAGCATCCGCTATAATTATATTAGAATTGGAAATAGACTCATTATTTAGGACTTATGGACTGGCTTTAGAATAAGAAAGGGGGAAATTCTTTCTGTTGTATTTTTTATATGGATCAATAAATCATTAATATCAATTATATTAGTCTTCATTTATTATCTCGATTTACATTCCTAAGTAGAATCTGTTAAATTAAAAGATTATTTTTAACATAATTTATTTATTTAATTTATATTATTTATATAATTTATGATTTATCCAAAAAATAAACTATAATCAGCAGGGTAAGCTACTTTGTCTCGTAAGAATTATACATCAGAACAAAGAGAAGAAATTAAAAGACAAATCGCTGATAGATTATCAAAGAAGTATGGTTTAGATTTGACAGAATAAATCAATGCGAAAGTAAATAGCTATCTTAATCAAAATTAAACTATAACTGCTGAAGGGTATTTGAGATTTTAATATATGTAGGATATAAAATTTAGAATAAGAAATCAGTCGTTAAAAGGCATTACCTTAATTATAATAATAACAATCAACAAATCAAGTCAAGTAAAAAGATGAAGATGATTAAAAATCAGTTGTTTCAAAAATGTCAGGGGCATCAAACTTTGATATGGTTGATTAATATACACATAAAACTGAAAAAAATACGGAAGAAAAGAAGAGTTAAAAGATGACAGGTTTACACACAAAGAAAATTGAAAATGACTTGGCATTTCTTAATGAAGAAAATTAATGGGGGGCTATTTATAAATATAATAAATATCTTTATGATAAGGAAACTGATATTAAAAAGTAAAGAGAAGTGGAAAGAAAGAAGAAAATAAAAGAAGAACTAGATTAATAAGTTATTGAAAAATAATCAAAAAAAGTATTAAGTAAAAAGGAAGAAAATGCATTCTATGAAAATTAGATGTATTAATGTGCACTGTTTGATTAGAAAGAATAGGAAAAAGCAGATAGAGTAAGTTTAATTACCATAATTAGGCTAAATACATTAAAATGATTGAGAAATAAGCAAGAGATTAGCAGGTTAAAGAAATCAAGAAAAATAGAAGAATAGAAGATAAATAAGAAAAGGCATTAGATAGTTACATGATCCATAAAGTAAGAGAAGAACTAGATGATGAATAAAAGTTTTTATAGTTCAAAAAAGAACACCAATATTAGGTTATGCAAAAGCTGATGGCAGAAAATGAGGAAAAGAAAAGATTATAGGAAAAGGAAAAAGAAGATGAAAGGTAAGAGAACATAAGATTGATGGATGCTTATTGCAAATTACTAGATAAATAAGAAGAGGAAAGATAAAAAGCAATAAAGGAGAGAGATGAAAAGATAAAACAATATCAGGAAAAGGCTATGGAGATGTAAGAGAAGGAACTAGAAAGTATGAAAAATATATTAAATAATTAGAAAAAATTGGTCAACTAGAAAAGAGGGCAGACAAATATGAATAAAGAAAGGAGAGAAGAATACAAGAACTAGAAAAGGAAGCTGAGAAAAAGAAATGGGATACTAAGTTGAAAACACGGGAGTACTTGAATAAATAGATGGAAGAGAAAGAAGTATAGAAATAAAGAGAAAAATTAAAGGATCAAGAATAAGTAAGAGAAATTTAATTGATTAGGCTACTTTGTGGAAAGAAGACACTACCAATTATTTTCAATTTGAAAAAGAAAGAGATGTTGAGAAAAAGAAAATTTATAAGGAATATTAAGATACATTGCTAGAATAGATGAAAGAAAAATCTCAAGCCAAAAAAGGCATAATTGATGAAATGCTTAGACATGAATAAATGCTCAGTAAGAATACGTTGTCAGAATTGGATCAGATGAAACAAACAGTGCAATGAATTATTTCATATATAATATAATTATTATTTTCTTGTTTTTTTGAATAGAGAGAGAAAGAATGATAAAAATAAGTTTATAGGGTAGAGAATAGATAATAGCATATTGAATGTTATTATCAGTTTGAATTCATTCAATCTGAAATTAAACTCTTCTTTGCCCTACATCAAATGTTGTGTCTTGTTTTCTAAATTTGCTGTATTTTAATTCTTATTTCAATATACTTTTAACAGATTTTTCATCTGCCTATTTGCTTCTCTGACTATCCAACATTCCATCATCTTCAATTGGAGAATGTTCTCTGCTGCTAGCTTTTTGTTCAAAAGTTTATAATTTTTTGAGACGATTGCTATCTAAGGATTTTAATTTATTTGTAGCTTCAAAATTGCAAACAGGGGAATCATTCTTTTTTTTTCCAATTGAACATTGCGATTTAAAAGGAGTATCATGCTTATCTAATTACCCAATTAACTATATTTCTTTTTATGAATGAGACTGATGTTACTCAGACTTTCTACTCTACTAAGATTTAAGATCAGCAAATCCTGGTGTTCCTGGTTCATCTGGGCTGCTTTTTCGAGATGATAATTTAAGTTTGGGTAAGGGATTTCTATAATTAATATGATTAACAAATACTAAATACTCTTATTATGTTCCAGACTATTTCATGGCAACATCCTATTTAATTAATAATTCAGAGTCTTTTTCTTCTAAATACTATTTGGTGCAACACTAAGCAGCTCCCATATAATTGTGATGGTAATTACTAAAATAATTATAACAAGTATTTTTATATTAAAAAAACAGATTGTATAATTTGATATGAATATACAATGAAAATACACTCATAATTCTTCAACTCTATCTAAATCGACCCAAGGATGAGATGTGTTTTCTTTTAGGAAGGAAATGAATCCAGCTTCATCTCTTCCTCCAGAATAAGAAATAACTTAATCTTTCTATCCATTCTTCCAGAATTTTAAAGTTGGGAAGGATTCGATAGAAACACCTTCAACCTATATAATATTTAAATATTTATTTCACTTCGTTTGCAGTAGCATCGCATTTGGCAATGATAATATTTGGATTGACTTATAATTTCTTAGCTAATGTTTCATAAATTGGAGCTAATTATTTGCAATGACCACACCAAGGAGCATAAAATTCAACCAAAACATCTTTATCATTATTAATGACTAAATCTTTGAAGTTCTTTCCAACAACAATTTTAACAGGTTCATCATTACTTGATGGAATCTCTTCAGACTTCATATATCTTCCCAAATTGCCATCAAAGAAATTTGTTAAAAAGGTTCTTAGCGTATCAACGGTGATACTTTCTTCAAATCTATATTTAGCATTTCCTCCTAATTAATCAAAAATCATAATATTTGGAACATTGACAGTACTAGCTCCAACATATTCAGCTAATCTATGGAATAATCCTGAACCATCATTTGGTTTAGAAAAGGAGAATTTAATTCTATCTTTAAATGCACCAGCTACTTAAGCAAAAACATCATAAGCTGCAGCACCGGCATCAGAATCATCTGTGAATAAAAGTACAGCATTATTTCTTTATTAGAAAATAATGTTAATTGCTTTATCATTGAATGGTAATAAAACTGGATTTCCATGAGCATTTATAAATTATTCTAGAGTTTCATTTGTGATTGCACCATCTAAATCATTTCTTTTTTCATCAAATGATTTGAAAAGAACAATCTTTCCTTAAACATTATATTTTTCTGTAGCTTCAGCATTTACAATATGTGCAAATGTAACTTTGTCATTAGATTATGCTACTGCTTTGAATGTCTAGAAATCATTATCATCTTCTGAATTTCCAAAGAATACAATTATTGGAGATGATGATACTCTTTCCAAGAATTTCTCCAAATCTTAAACTGAGTTTAATTCATTTGATGGAGGACCTGATTTTTTATTGATCCAAGCTACAATATCAGTTTATGTTCTTCCTCCTTCATAGTCTATTGCTTAACCATTAATAAAGAATTTTAATGTTGGATATCCTTAAATGCTGAATTTTTCAGCAATTGATGATTCAGCTGTGGCATCAACTTTTGCTAATGGCACATAGTTATCACCTCCTTACTTTTTCAATTCGGCTGCTGCTGCAGAATATTCAGGTGCTAATTTCTTACTAACATATTAAATATATAAGCCTATACCAATGTCCACACCAGGGTGCATAAAATTCAACCAAAATAAATTTGAATGCGTCAATTGCTTCTTAAAAAGTATCTGTTGTCAAAACTAACACATTCTCTTCTTCTTAAAATGCGCCCGACGATGTTGCCAAGAGTAAGCTGATGAATATAAGTGCTTTCATAAATATGGGAATCTTTTTTTAATTTAAAAATTTATCAATGACTTAATTCAAATACAACGATTTAAGCAAAATTATTGAATTATTTGTTTCAATATTATTGATTCTTACAATTATAAACAATATTTATTTTTTTTTTAAATTGTTACCATTTTTTTAAATCAATACCCCTCTTCTTCGTTTATTTAATTTATCATAAATTTAAGAATGCATTTTTAAATATAAATTATCCTTGTCTCATTAAAGATATCATACCTTTACAAGAGTTAGAATAATGCAAATAAGAAATAAAGGATCAATTTATTAGATATTAGATAATTTAATGTAAGTATTATTTCATGCCTTTTCTAATTATCCTGCTTTTCATAAGATAAACGACCGAATTAAATTAAGGGTTAAATATAGGAAGTTTTGGAGTAAATAAAGTTTGAAGGGGATAAATGAGATAAGTAATACAATTTTAATAAATTATATTTTATATTATCCTTAAAGGTTATGTTATTGTATAATTGTATATAGGAAAAATGTTGATTCGAATTATGAACAGAACTCAATAATGTCAGAATAAATTTTTATGGATCAAAATGTAAAATAAGAAGGAAACCTTTGGTGAAATAGCTCTCTCCTTAAATAAACCTTGATTTGCTACAATTCAAGCTAATCTTCTTAAGTTATTCTTTGTAGTCCCAGGACAATTATGCAAAAACGACGAATTTAATAGATTGATCATAGCTTACTTGATGTAAAAAGAATTAAATTTGAAGACAAATGCTTTAGCTACTATATTTCCAAAATTATCTTAAAATCTTTAATCCGTTTAGCTTATCTGTTTTAAATTTAATCTTTCCAAAAAATCATTGCCTTTATAAATAAGGAGAATTTCTAGTGAGTTTTATATTCTTTCAGATGGTGAAGTTATACTTGAGTAGATATGCAAAAATTCGACTTAAATTTTTGGGCCAATCCTCATTTTAACTCCTGTAGTCTTTTATGGAGTATAAAATTTATTAAAAAATTAACCTTATGATAATTCAGCTATTTGTATAACTTAAAAGGTCACATTTTATAAATTTACTTATTAATCTTTTTTATAACTTGGAGATCATTATAGTAAATAAGCTTTATTTTCAGCTGAAAGAACTTGTAGAAGAGCACCTAAAATTCAAACTCTATAATTAATTTACAAGTAAGCAATTCTATTTCTGATGTATTGAGATTAGCACAATGGAACAAGATGAATAGAACAAATAAAATCCTTAAAAATAAAGAACAATTAAATCGAGTGGAAAACATTAAGGGAAATTTCGAAAACCTATAACTCATATTATTTAAAATTAAATAACTTTTAGCAATCCAGTTTTTTCTGATTTAGATGCTGAAAAGTTTAAATAGATAAAAAGATTTAAATTTAGCATATCAAATAAGCTGATCTTAAAAAGTAATATATTACATATAATTTTTAGGTAGAATCTGTAATTTGCAATTAAGAACTACTTTAAACATAATTTGCAATTAAGAACTACTTTAAACATTGAAATCCCTTCTATGTTAGACTCAATAAAAAAAGGAAAATGCAAAATGCTTAAGTTTTTGCATCAGTAAAAGAAAACATAGCAAATTAAAAATCCATGTATTCCTATCCAGCAGCTACACAAATCACATTTAAAGAAAAGTAGATTTTGAATTTCTATTGTAATATAATCATAACAAAGATATTCTTAATTCATAAAGATGATTTGATATTTTGATTAAATTGTCTATATAGTGCAGAGTTTTTTTATCTTGAAGTATTGTATTTTTTTTTTATTATCTTTCTGTTAATCTTTGTTATTCTAGATTTAGTGATATTTCTTTAACAATTTTTTATTGAGTACACTTTTCACTTCGAATTCTACCCTTATTCAATGACTTATTTTTTATTACACTTATAATTGTCTAAGATTAATCGTTTAATTTAGATTAAACTAGTCTCAACTTTTTCTATTTTGAGTAGATAATCTTAAAAGTTTTATCTGATTTCTTATCAGTTAGAATCTCCTTCCTCTGTAAGATTTGATCAAAAATTTTATACAGGCAACATAGGTACTTTTCAATCTAATGATTTAATTATATAATTTTCATTTAGTTATTTATTTCATTCTATATTTTGAAAGATCCAAGCTTTGCATAAGGTCATATGATTTAAAATGTGTTGATTTTACATCTACAACATTCAAATCCTCATTTTCACTGTGTTTTGTCTTTATCAAAACTTAAATGCATAAGATATTTTTGACTCACAATATAAAATTTAATATAAAAGAAATAGAAATTCAATAATATTTATTTTAAAATAGAAATGGAATGTAAAAAAGATTTGTACGATTTGTTAGCCTCTTCAAAAGATGTGGACTAATCAATATATAAGATGACAATTGAGATGTTGACAAAAGAAAACATTTCAGATTGTTTAAAATTTCTATCAGATGATGAAAATCTAATACTTTGNAATTTTTGGGCCAATCCTCATTTTAACTCCTGTAGTCTTTTATGGAGTATAAAATTTATTAAAAAATTAACCTTATGATAATTCAGCTATTTGTATAACTTAAAAGGTCACATTTTATAAATTTACTTATTAATCTTTTTTATAACTTGGAGATCATTATAGTAAATAAGCTTTATTTTCAGCTGAAAGAACTTGTAGAAGAGCACCTAAAATTCAAACTCTATAATTAATTTACAAGTAAGCAATTCTATTTCTGATGTATTGAGATTAGCACAATGGAACAAGATGAATAGAACAAATAAAATCCTTAAAAATAAAGAACAATTAAATCGAGTGGAAAACATTAAGGGAAATTTCGAAAACCTATAACTCATATTATTTAAAATTAAATAACTTTTAGCAATCCAGTTTTTTCTGATTTAGATGCTGAAAAGTTTAAATAGATAAAAAGATTTAAATTTAGCATATCAAATAAGCTGATCTTAAAAAGTAATATATTACATATAATTTTTAGGTAGAATCTGTAATTTGCAATTAAGAACTACTTTAAACATAATTTGCAATTAAGAACTACTTTAAACATTGAAATCCCTTCTATGTTAGACTCAATAAAAAAAGGAAAATGCAAAATGCTTAAGTTTTTGCATCAGTAAAAGAAAACATAGCAAATTAAAAATCCATGTATTCCTATCCAGCAGCTACACAAATCACATTTAAAGAAAAGTAGATTTTGAATTTCTATTGTAATATAATCATAACAAAGATATTCTTAATTCATAAAGATGATTTGATATTTTGATTAAATTGTCTATATAGTGCAGAGTTTTTTTATCTTGAAGTATTGTATTTTTTTTTTATTATCTTTCTGTTAATCTTTGTTATTCTAGATTTAGTGATATTTCTTTAACAATTTTTTATTGAGTACACTTTTCACTTCGAATTCTACCCTTATTCAATGACTTATTTTTTATTACACTTATAATTGTCTAAGATTAATCGTTTAATTTAGATTAAACTAGTCTCAACTTTTTCTATTTTGAGTAGATAATCTTAAAAGTTTTATCTGATTTCTTATCAGTTAGAATCTCCTTCCTCTGTAAGATTTGATCAAAAATTTTATACAGGCAACATAGGTACTTTTCAATCTAATGATTTAATTATATAATTTTCATTTAGTTATTTATTTCATTCTATATTTTGAAAGATCCAAGCTTTGCATAAGGTCATATGATTTAAAATGTGTTGATTTTACATCTACAACATTCAAATCCTCATTTTCACTGTGTTTTGTCTTTATCAAAACTTAAATGCATAAGATATTTTTGACTCACAATATAAAATTTAATATAAAAGAAATAGAAATTCAATAATATTTATTTTAAAATAGAAATGGAATGTAAAAAAGATTTGTACGATTTGTTAGCCTCTTCAAAAGATGTGGACTAATCAATATATAAGATGACAATTGAGATGTTGACAAAAGAAAACATTTCAGATTGTTTAAAATTTCTATCAGATGATGAAAATCTAATACTTTGTTTATAGTCCATTTTAAAAGCAAAAATTAATAAAAATATCGATGAAGAAGAGGTTATGAAAAATAATTTAATGAAAATGGTGAATATTCTAAAATAACTTAAAAATCATGACTTTAATCATAAAAATTATTCTGAAGATTTTTATGAAAAATTTAGAAAAGATTTAATAAAAAAAATATCAAAAGATGATTAAATAGTCTAATTATTGAAATTTTTGGTTCAACTTACAACTATTGATGAAACATTCATTTAATGTGGATCAAATGGACTTAATTTATTGGTAGGTTTGAAAATTGATTTGAAAAACCATTACTTTGAGGACATTAGGATTAAGAATTGTAGTTTGATAGGTGCGGATTTTTGTGGATGTAATTTTAGTGGATCAGAAATTGAAAATGTTGATATTAGTGGAGTAAATCTAAATGGAGCTCTACTGTTTAATTGTAAGTGGAGGAATATAAAAATACAAGAACTAAATAAATTAAATGGTCATACTAAGCC
>CAJJDN010000065.1:0-22093 GCA_905182985.1 Paramecium sonneborni
GATCTAAACCATTCATTAATCTGTTATTTTTATTTTTGTTATTGCAATAATCACTTTTTTGCTTCTATTATTATTCATTTATTCTATATAAAGAAAAAAATCTATAATTAATATAATTTTTTATTAGTATTAATTTATATTACAGTTATGATATATTAAATAACATATATCAAAATTAACTTTAGAAATATTTTATTATCCAAATAAACTAATAATATAAAGAGTTATATTAACGCCTTACCATTAATATCATTATATGGAGCTTTTTCTATTAAACTCAAATTCAGAATAGTAATCCCTCAGAAATTTAATGAAAAAAAAAAAGCTTTGCATTCTCAAATGTACAAGCTTCAAATATACAACAATCTTTATTGTTTTAAAGACTATTTTCCAATTAATTTATAAGAAATACTTTATAGTTCTCGAATTCATCAGAAATTTATTAATTTATTGGATTGAATTTGATTTAGTATTTTTAATTTAATTTTGAATTTAATTAACAAAATTTAAATAGAAAAGCAATAAAATTTAATAATCATTTTGAAATATAGCATTTTTAAATTCATCAATTTTTCCGACTCTCCTTGATGTAAATTGGTATTTGGTGTTATTTTTGTCTCATGAAATAAAGTAACTCAAGACAACCAGATTTAAAAGCAATGAGAAGTTTTTTTTCTAGGTTGTATTTCGATTAGTATGGATGATATTTGGATTCTTAATTTTCTGATAGTTATGTAATCCTCAATAAACCACAAGCAAAAGAGAATAAAAGGATAGGTCTAAAAATCCATACTATATAGGTATCAGTATCTCAAGTTGATACAATTAAAAAGAATACATAAATAACATTACATATGATTAATTCGAATACAAGATGAAAAAAAAAGGATGATAATAATGAATTTCCTGAAACTTTGAAAATGAAACTAAATATATAGCTAAAAGGTATAATTTCCCATCATGTAACAGAAAGAATAGAAATGTTGCTCCATAATTTCCATCTAATATTAATTAATCTACATCAAATGCTAAGACCATTAAAGCACTTATGATTGCAGGGATAAGAATTGTATTTTAATCATAAAGTTTATCCAAAATTTTATTAGAAATATATTACAACAGTATTAAATGTTTAACTATACCAATTATCCAATTACTCGTCTAATATCCTATTACTATATTTTGTTTTAATCTCTCTACTTATTTTTGAAATGATTATTTTTTAAAAGATTTTTTTATTACAATCATTTAGTCTGTTTAAATTATGAAGAATTATATGTGATTCATTTGGTTTTAAGGTTTTAATATATTATTATTTCTTCCCTCTAGTTATATTAAGGATTAATGTAAATTATTTTCCTACATTTTTCATTAGATAGCTTTTGGCTCAATTTTGTTGTTCACTAACTTTATAATCTGTAAACTGATTGTGTTTAAAAAGAAGGAGTTGTTTTATTTTTAATGTAAAATATAAAAAAATAATAATCAAACTTTATTGATTAATAAATTTATAATCGAACCTTTTTTCCTATATCATCTTTATTGCATTTACAGATATTTAAAAAAAAATATTAATTCATCATAAGATAAATTTAGGAAAAATTTATAAATTTCTAACATTTTTATTAATACAAATTAAAATTTTATTCTTAAGATAAATAAATCATTACTCAAAATCATAATTTGTACTCCATAATATTCTTTATTGGATTTAATGGGAATGGATTCTTGTATTAATTTGAATTCTAATTTACATTACTTTAAAATTTCTTCATTAAACTTTTTTTTAGTTTAGATAAGATTGTATATATCTAAAACCCTATATTGAGTATTAAAATCGAAAGTAACATAGATATGTGAAACCAACCTAATCTAATTTAAATATCATAATCAATGTAAGTTTGCATTAAATCCCAATAAAATGCAACCATCAAACAAAACACAAACACACTAGCTTCCGTTATTATTAAATTCAGATAATCAAATTTTTTTTCACTTTTTGTAAATAAAATTATATAAAATAAGCTAAAAGTGCACACAAGTGTTAGTAGTATTGATTAAATCTATTAATTTTTTTGAAATAATACTAAAATTCCCAAAAATATGAATTTTTTTAAGATTAAAAATAAATCGAACTTTTTAAACTTATATCGTGTCATTAAAGTATATTTCGTCTCTCTAAAAAAATATTTAGATATTATTATTAAAAAAGAATATAAGATTAAATATCCTTAAATAATTGATATTATAGATCTTGTTGTGGTAAATGATTAGGAGCTTATTGATAAAAAAGACATAAATAGCAAATCCCAGCAATTAGCTGTAATAAATTATGTCGCCCCTTCTGTTTCACATTCTCTTTTTATTATAAAAGACCAATTCTGAATTTTCAAAAAAAATTAAGCAACAGTTAATCCAAAATAAAAATAATGCAAATCTTTCATTGATCTGAATGTCTTTACTATAAACTTGCAGCCTATGTACATAAATAAGATTGTTAGACTTATGAATATTTATGCTTAAATATTATACAGTATATCAGCATTAATTTCATAAAATTTGAATTTATCTTTTGACTCTACAAACTGCATTTGCAAAATTTCTAATTGAAGTGAATTGAAATGAAAGAAATCTAACAAAGGTTCTACAGTTAAAATATTGCTTGATTCAAAATATATAAGTAAATTAATTGGAAATATTACGTTAATAAATTTTAGATAAGATTATTATTAAAGCATTTCAATAATGCCTTTAAATGAATTACCAAGCAGTAGCAATAAAATACCCAAGCCACCAACAGATTTGATAGTATTTGTTCCAATATTTTTTAGAACTTGAGCAGATTATTTTTTTTCATCATCTAGGTATTTAGGAAGATTTAATTTAACCCTTTTATAATGATTAATCAAAGGTGCTTCATTTTCATTAAATAATTTATCCTTTAACATTATTTCAAGAATAGGTGGAGATGATAATGTTTTATTAATTGTAACTACAACCTCATATTCTACATAAGTGCAATATTATTAAGCTTCTTAAATTATTATCAATGCGATGTTATAAAATTCTGATTCAACCCCTATTAAATTTAATTGAATCTATTCTGAAAATGAATTATTTTTCATAATTTTTACTTCTTGGTCAAAATATAAAGAAACAAATTAATTCTGATAATCCTAATTTTTTAATAAAGCTTAAAATTTAGGATACTTCTCATAAGTACATTAAGTATATGAATATAAGTAGTTCTTGCAAATATAATTAAGCTCTATTGTACATTGTTAAGAGCAACCATCTCCATCTTATTTATTCATATCATCACATTCTTCTTCTGTTGAGACTAAACCATCACCACAGAATGCTACACATTGATTTTGATTTGAATTTAATTCATATCCTTATTCGCATACTTTACATTTTCCTTCCACACATATTTTACAATGATCTGGACAATAAAAAAAACAATTAAAACATCCATCACTTTTATCATCATTTAAATCATCACAATCTTCTTCTTCAACAGTAATTCCATCTCCACAAATTGGATTACATACATTATCTACTGTATAATATCCATATTCACATTAATCATAACATATTCCTTTAATACATATTTTACAGAATTATCTACATTAATAATTGCAATAATAGCAACCATCATAAGGTATGTCATTCATATCATCACATTCTTCATAACCAATAGTAATTAATCCATCTCCACAAACAGGAAGGCATAGTTAATCAATCAATGTAAATGTTGCTTAGCAATCATAACAAATTCCATAGATACAAGTAGTACAATAACGACAACATTCAAATTTACATTCATAACATCCATCTAATTATAAATTATTAGAATCCTCACATTCTTCATATGAGATTAAAGCAACTTAAGAATCGCCACATTCAGATTCACATTAAAAATAATCGTTTAAATGCCAACCATAAATACAATCCAAACATATTCCTTTTTAACAATAGGAACATTCTCTTTAACAATCATTTCTACATTTATGACAACCATCAAATCTAATTTAGTTCTTATCATCACATTCTACTATTCCTTATATTTGATTGTCACCACATTCGGATTCAAACTGACATTATTAATTCTTTAGTTTCCATCCTGATATACAATCATAACAAATTCCGAATTAACAATCTATACATTCATGTTAACAATGAAAATAACATTAATTACATCCAAAAGAATTTTATGTTTATTCACTAATATCGCATTCTTCATGTCTTTCAACAATGAGATCTCCGCATATAGGAGTACAATTATCTGTTGATTTATCTTGTTTCCATCCTTCTTAACATTAAATACAAATTCCATTTTATTAAAATTTACAACCTTCTTCTAAATCGTAAGTACATTAATGACATCTATTAAATGCATATAAATTATTATCTACACATTATATCTCATGCACAATTTATAAGTTTTCGCACAAAGATTCACATTTGCTATTGATTAATTCATAATTTAATTCACATTACTAACAAATACCAAATTAATAGGATTAGCAATTTGATGGAACAACAAATTTGCCATTTTTGCAAATTTCAAAATTTAAAAGATCATCACATTCTTCCCAGATTGAATATTTCTCATCATCAACAATCAAATTACATGAATTAAAATTAGAATTAAAGAACCATTTATCATCACATTCAAAGCAAATTCCTTTGATACAATTTGAGCATCCTTCTAAACAAAAATATTAACAATTAAAACATCCATCAAAAGAATATATATTACCATCATCACATTCTTCATATTCCTCTAGAATTCCATTTCCACAAATAGATCCGCATGCTTAATTAAAAGAAGAACCAAAAAGACAATCTAAAGTACGAACAAATATATTTACCTATAAATATTGAAATGTCTCTAATTCCAAAAGATTCATTTTACATATCTTAATTTAAATTAGTATTAAATAGTAATGTTATTGATGATTCTGAATGGGCAATTGTAAATTGATCATTAAACGGTATATCATCATAAATGTCACCGCATATATTCTATATTTTTCTATTATTGTAATCAAATGTTTTTGACCATCTCAAAGTATTATCAACTGATAAATATGCTTGTTTAGAATTCCATTTATCTAAGATCATAAATCTGAATTAAATTTTAACTTAACTATGAGCTGGTAAATTAATTGTTTTGAATAACTAGCTACCTTTTCCAGTGTATTTAAAACCTCCAAGTAATGGAATAGCTTTAGTTTGTATTAATATAATTACATAAACAGTTACTAGTAGATTTATATCCTCTATCTATTGTCCATCCATCAAAGTTAAAGCTATCAAAATCAACATTAGTTAGACTATTTTCGATAAGGTTCCAAAATATGCAATCTTCTCTGGAGTCTGATGAAATGCAGGTTAAGCATCCAGAAGGGCATGGGAATATATATAATTTGAAATTTCTGATTCCCCATGATTCCTAAATTTATATCATTATATATTGAGTACATTTGTAGGACCTTAATCTAAATTAGATGTCATTAAAATAAAGAGAGATTAAAAGTTATGGGGTTATGTAATACTTATATAAACTGTAATATCCCCATGATTCAATCCGCATAATTAATCAGCTTCAAATCCATAATTCTCCTAGAAACCTAAGATTTAATCTAAATAAATGAAAAAACTTTCTCCATTCCAGCTGTCTAGTCTAAAATTGTTCAAACCAATACTTACTTCCAAAATTCCAGTGTAATCTATACTGTATGATGAGGTGGTAATTAAAATAACTTAGTAACTGATGTGCCTTTAGCAAAGGCATTATATCCCCCAAAAAGCCGTACAGAACCACAATCACTATAGATTTAATTCTCTCCTCTTAGTACCCAATCTTCAATTAATGAATTCAATACATTCTGAAGTTGTAAATAAATTGCTTGTAAAACTTTCAGAGTATAAGACTTATGAATAAGCACTTATTGCAAGAATAAATAATCTATGAAGCATGATGATGATATAAAAAATAAAATTCAATTATAACGTAATAAAAAATTTCTAGGAAATTTATTAGATTGTTGATTGCCTTTAGAGGTTCAATAAACTTAAATAATTAATTAGGTTTACCAATATCAAAATTATGGATACCTAATATATTATTTAATATTGCCCTTTTTAAAGGCATTTCTTGTAATTTTGAATAAAATATTCTATATTAATTATTATATTGAATATCATTATATGAATATATTCTGTTACATTTTTATTAGACTAAATATCGTATTTGAATGATCTTTAAGACATTAGTAATAGACTTAAAGGTAAAATAATTCTCTTAAATATATATACTAGCAGTCTAGAACGAATATAAAAGTAATATTAATTATATTAATAATATGTCATATGACATTATTAAAATTATTCATAATTTAGTATATTCAAATAGATTCTTAACCGTCCTCAACAAAGGATGTGAATTGATTTGTTAATAATTCATCTATTTTGATCAATGTATAAATTGATTTAAGAAAAAGAGAACTATTATTCTTTTTTTTAATTTAATTACAAATTTTAGAGTCGATAATGGAGCTTAATGTATTAGATTAATGAACAATTTTTCATTATGCTACCCAATAATTATTATCTGGTTCTACAATTCTTCTTCATTTTTTTTTTTCAATATTTATGATCAAATGTATATTTAATTTTAAAAATACATCATTGATTTATATATTTTAGAAATTATAGATTAAAAAGTAATCGAATAAAGAATTCCACAAAATCGATGAAAAATTATTGACCATATTAGAATTATCAAAATTTAGGCATTATTTAATAATTTCAAGTAATTATTATTTTCATGTTAAGAAGGGATGAATATAATTAAATGCAAGAAAAAAATATATTTGAATTAGAAATAAAGGTTATAATTTGTTTCCAGGCTTAAATTAGATATGAAGGTTAATAAAATTTTTTATTTAATTGAATAATAGCATATCGGATGTTGAGATGATAAAAATTTTTAAATCTAAAGAATAATATATTATAACTTTTATATATGTAATTATTTTGTAAATTAAAGAATTAAATAAAATAACTACAATCACAACTAATTTTGTAAAACTGATTTATAATAATAATAATTAAAAAATTTTCAAATAT
The DNA here is from genome assembly GCA_905182985.1 of Paramecium sonneborni. NCBI lineage: Eukaryota > Ciliophora > Oligohymenophorea > Peniculida > Parameciidae > Paramecium > Paramecium sonneborni. The sequence continues at coordinate 7,141 of CAJJDN010000065.1, forward strand.
AGGTAAAAGAGTTTATTAGAATAGGAATTTAATTACAAAATTTAAATTAGAATGAAGAAGCTATTGAATTTTTTAATTAAACTATTTAATCAGATAATAACAATAAATAGCCCTTTTTAACAAAGGTATCAAAGTTTTATATATAAATAGGAAGACCTTTATTTATACTTAAAAAATATTTGGAGGTAATAGAATCCTGCGATTAAGTCCTTAAATTGATAATAAAAGCAAAAATGCCCTAATCAAAAAAGGTAAATGTAATAAAATTATTTTATTCTCTCAAAGAAGTTTTGGTTAATATTACCCTTGATCATATTTACCTATTTTTAACCAAATTATTGACCAATTAACTTAAAAGAATATTATTAACTTGCTTCTTTTGATGTATTTTATTACACCAATTCCTTCTTTTAACTCCGCCTAATTTTTATAATTAAGTTCTCTAAAACACAAATAATTTGAAGAATATTAACATGAATCTGTAATAAAAAAGCATTATAAAAATAACTTGATAAAAATAAACATATTTTTACAATCATTTTTACATTTCTAAATGTATTAAGAAAATATACATTGAGAGATTATCTTGCACCATTTAATTTATAAAAACCCATAAAGAAAATAGATCTTAGATCAAACAATTTCACTATTTATAAACAAATATTATTTAAAGTAATAAAGACAAAACAATAATATTACGAGTGTCTTATTTAAATATTATACCCAAAAGCAGTTATCCAAGCCTATGACATAAGATTATTTCAATAAAAATAATTACACCTCCTAAATCATTCATTCAAAATTAATCTATTTGTGATGTCCTATCTGCATAAGACTTAGTAAACTTTGATCGAATGAACCATGACCCAAAAATTTATCAGAACCACCAAAAAGTAAATTAAATAAAAAATTAATTCAACAACGACCTATAATAATATTACTTATAAAACTTTATCAACATTATATTTGTGCTTTAAAAAATGCTATAACTTGTATGCCACTTGATAAATGGAATCGATAGATAAGTCTTTTAAACCTTAACATTAGGATCTTTAAAAAAGTATTGAGCTCTTTAAAAAGGAGAATTTGGGATTCGTGCAAATTCTCTTGATTAAGATCTATTTGACTTGAAATTAAAATTAAAATTTGAAGTTCCTTAAACTTCTAATCGAAATTCTACTTGGGCTTTAGAGTTGATGAAGTTTAATGTTATGAAGTACCTTCTTCAAGAATATTATAATTCAAATTCTACTTATAGGAACCAGAAAAACTTAATTAAAACTTTCATAAAATAGAGGAATGTTATGATGGAGTATATTAATTGGACATATTATATTTAATTTTCACGAATAGAAATGATTATTAAAAATTTGTTTATTCTTGAGACCAATATTATTATACCTTAAATACTCCTAATTTTCATAATTAGATAAATAATCAACTCAGACAAAATTATAAGATTTATTTTTATCAATTATATCTTTTTTATAAATAGATTATTTTAGTCATGAATTTCTCGTTCTAATTTAAATACTAAATAAGCTTAGGTTTGAAAAGAAAAGTTATAAATTAATTATTAAGATAAATTAGATCTATATATGTATTTTGTTGTTTATTTAGAATTAAAAATCTCGAATGGGAATATTCTTTTAAAATTACTGAAAGGCATAAGATTAAATGGAATAGAAATTTATGAAAATAGATTTGGATAACAAAAAATTATTAGATAAAGAAATATAATTCAAACTAGTTTTCATTGATTTGGTTTATTCTCCTTAAATGGATTTGGCTCTTCCCTAAAAAGGTTAACTTTTTTAATTCGAAAAATTAAAGAAAAGATTTTTTGTTAATTTTAAGAACAGAAAGTGTGATATTGCTTATGAGTTTTAAACTCTCATCCTTATATCTTCCAATTATTTTAAGAAATTAAATAAAATGAAAAAATTAAATTTTTATAGTGATCAATATGTTGAATATTCAGAATTGAATGTATTTGGTTAATGATAGAAAGATTAACTCTTAACTGTTTTACATTAGCTTTACTTATAAAAAACTTATTTTTAAAATAAATCGTATTTTAAAATTTTTAAATATAATTTAATATAATAAATCACCATAATAAATTAAAGATTTGAAGTTAATACAATAATTAATACTACTAAAGGATTATATACATACATATTCTAATTAATGAAAATTCTGAGAAATTATACAAATATTTAAATTAAATAATGATTATAACCAAAACTTAATGAAAATCCATAAATTTTATATGGATTATCAAGATTATAATGATACATAATAAATATAATCGCAGATTTACTAATGATTGATTTGTTCTACTTTTAATGTGAGCATATTTATTTTAGAAACCAGAAAGTTACATCAAATATCTTCAATAAATTCAAAAAAAGTGTGAGAGAAATATTAAAAATGTAAAATCAAAAAAAAAGTGTTACTCTAGAATATATTAACCACTAAAAGATAAAATATAATCAATTAAAAATTTAATAAAAAGATCTGATATAATGAGAAGAAAACTAAAACAAAAATTTAAATAAAGTAGGTCATTAAAAGTAAAAATTAATAATCTAAATAATCAAACCACAAAAATCTCAGATAAAGAAGGAATAATTTTGAAATAAGTGAATTAATTGAATCTTTTAGAAAGAGAGTTTAATACACTTCAATTTTGTTAAAGAACAGATACTGTAAAATTGAAGATTTAAAGGATTTAGAAAAATTAAATATCATTATATATTTCAAAATATATTTTATATTAAAATATCAAAATTACTATTTCTTCCTTCAATTATTATTATTTAGCTATGATAATAAAATTGAAAATAAAAATCTATCAATCTCGACTCTTAATTATGCTACTTTTATACCCAAAACCACAATATTTTCTAACATTATAATATATTCAGTTTGGAAGATTTTAAAATATCCTAATTGTTAATATTTTTTGTAAACTAAATACATTTGAGCAACACTTCTTTCTTTTTACGTTAAAAATAACTAAAAATAATTTAAATTTTCATCATAAATTGTAGCTAAATAAATTAGAATATTCCAAGAATTAAATTATTGAAAAATTCTCAATGGCATCTACATATAATGAATAATTATTTAAGAAAATTATTTAATTGAGTTTATTTTAATAAAAACTATTGATTTGAATTATTAATGATGAGATTCATCAAATAAATGAGAATTAAATATATAAAGTATTTAATTAAATTTAATTATTATTATTTCATTAATTTGATAATTGAATGGATTAATAATCTTTTTTATGATTATCCCAGACTATTAAATATTTACCGTCATCTTTCACAGCTCCAAAATTCTAATTTGTGATACAGTTAAATTAATTAATAACAAAAAATTTATCAGCCATTACTCTCAGAATATATATGATATTTTTTGATCTAATAAATAATGCGTTTTTATCCTTTTAATAGATTAATTGGGAATATTGAGCAACCATAAGTTTTATTATTATTAGAATTTAACTATGTACAGACTAAGTAATAGAATATAATAAATAATTGAAAATAATAAAAATAATGAAATTTGGGTAAGTATAAAAATCTTACTTAAACTTATGGATCTTATGCTATTTGTATGTTTTTCTAGAGAATACAAATACTATGATTCCTTTAATTTGAATCAACTTTGAATGAAATTTTATCACTTTCTTATATAGCAATTTCTGTTATACTATCAAACTTGATTTTACATAAAATTATGACAGCTATAACAATTATAACAATTCGCTATTTTATTTTCATATAGTCATTATTAAATAATATATATAGATGGAGAAAGGATTAGCTCTTATAATCTTTTTTTTTTCTTAATTTAAATTAAAAAATAGGATTGATTTTATAATGCTCCAATGAATGAAGTTATGCCCTCATAAGTTCATAAAAATAAAACTACATAAAGTTTGCTTCAGGAGCTAACTTTATGGTATAATTTTAAGTTTTCCATATTTATTTTTCTCTTCAATTTGTGATTATGTTTTCTGATACTAAGTTTTTTTAATAATGGACTTGAACTTCAGCTTATTGTTCTTCATTGCTTTAAAATAGATTATTCAACTGTAGCTCTACTAGCATCTGCAATTCCAGGCAATGTTTTTCTAAAGTTTTTCTTTATCAATTTTCATTATTTGTTAGTTATTTTTTTAAGAATCGTTTTACAATAATACATATCGAATCAAGAAAAGAATAATATAACAATGATTTATTTCTTTGTATTCTGTATAACATATAGATAATTCATTGTAATTCAATTCTTGAAGAATCTAATCACTTTCTAATAATCTGAGAATTTTGATAAATTAATTAGTTTTCAAACAGTGTTTTTTTAATGTTTAATAGCAAGATCGAGAAATATATTCTGATTGATATTTTTAGTTTTTTTAACAATTTTTTAGAATTTTGTTTTGTTCTTTGTGATCAAATTAATATTATTAGTTTAATTAAATTTTTCTGAGGTTGAAATAACAACACTATCTCAAATAAAAAGCAAAATATATAATTTATTTCTTTCCTTCCTTTCTTTTAAGCTAAGCTACATTGTCAGCATTTATCATTGATGAGAATATACATAATTTTCTAGGTATATGATCAGATGAACAATTACTTTTTTTATGAGGTTTTGACATTTTTTGGAGTAAAATACTTCCTGACGATTAGAATATTGATAACCTTATTTTATTGAACCCTCTACCTTCCAAAAAATTATTTAATTAGTAACCAAATTTTTATGAATAATAATTAATAGATAAAATTCCTTTATTTATTAAAATATCTAAAGAAAACTTATATCTTTGCATAAGGGTCATCATCAAAACAAGGGCTAAATAATTTCTCAGGAGTTTAAAAATAAAATAAATATAATAATTATAAATTTGAACTCCTTTTTAAATTATGTTTTTTATTAAATGTATGATTTTATTATTTATTAATGATATTGGCATAAGACAAAAGCATTTCCATAATTTCATAAGGTTCATACTTTTTCACATAAATCCACTTATTAAATAAAATTTTATTAATCAAAACACGATNATAATGCTCCAATGAATGAAGTTATGCCCTCATAAGTTCATAAAAATAAAACTACATAAAGTTTGCTTCAGGAGCTAACTTTATGGTATAATTTTAAGTTTTCCATATTTATTTTTCTCTTCAATTTGTGATTATGTTTTCTGATACTAAGTTTTTTTAATAATGGACTTGAACTTCAGCTTATTGTTCTTCATTGCTTTAAAATAGATTATTCAACTGTAGCTCTACTAGCATCTGCAATTCCAGGCAATGTTTTTCTAAAGTTTTTCTTTATCAATTTTCATTATTTGTTAGTTATTTTTTTAAGAATCGTTTTACAATAATACATATCGAATCAAGAAAAGAATAATATAACAATGATTTATTTCTTTGTATTCTGTATAACATATAGATAATTCATTGTAATTCAATTCTTGAAGAATCTAATCACTTTCTAATAATCTGAGAATTTTGATAAATTAATTAGTTTTCAAACAGTGTTTTTTTAATGTTTAATAGCAAGATCGAGAAATATATTCTGATTGATATTTTTAGTTTTTTTAACAATTTTTTAGAATTTTGTTTTGTTCTTTGTGATCAAATTAATATTATTAGTTTAATTAAATTTTTCTGAGGTTGAAATAACAACACTATCTCAAATAAAAAGCAAAATATATAATTTATTTCTTTCCTTCCTTTCTTTTAAGCTAAGCTACATTGTCAGCATTTATCATTGATGAGAATATACATAATTTTCTAGGTATATGATCAGATGAACAATTACTTTTTTTATGAGGTTTTGACATTTTTTGGAGTAAAATACTTCCTGACGATTAGAATATTGATAACCTTATTTTATTGAACCCTCTACCTTCCAAAAAATTATTTAATTAGTAACCAAATTTTTATGAATAATAATTAATAGATAAAATTCCTTTATTTATTAAAATATCTAAAGAAAACTTATATCTTTGCATAAGGGTCATCATCAAAACAAGGGCTAAATAATTTCTCAGGAGTTTAAAAATAAAATAAATATAATAATTATAAATTTGAACTCCTTTTTAAATTATGTTTTTTATTAAATGTATGATTTTATTATTTATTAATGATATTGGCATAAGACAAAAGCATTTCCATAATTTCATAAGGTTCATACTTTTTCACATAAATCCACTTATTAAATAAAATTTTATTAATCAAAACACGATAGTTTTTGAATATAAACTAGAAATAAAATCACCTACCAATTATTCCAAACAAAATAACTTAAATACTTCCAGACTATATACCAATTTTAATCTTCATACAAATCCATATTTCAAGATTTTTATGCAAAATTTATGAATGACTTTACAAAAGGAGGTTAATGTACTTTATAAGATTGTCCTCTTCCAGTGTTTAGAATATACCCTGAAAATAAAAATATTTTTAATAATTATATTTACTCTTAAACTGATTACAATTAGAACCCGTTTAGATAAAGTAACTTTAAAGATTAGATTAACTCTTATTCACAACTAAATTTTCTTTGAAATAACTTATAGATCAGTCTATTTTTTAGAAAAGCAACCATATAAGAATTATTTGAAAATTGATATGTTTTAATATTATTCAATAATGAAGCATTTAGAAATTTAAATTCTAAGACAAATCATCTGATTTTTCTAATCAAATGAAGTTTAAGATTTGTTTTATATATGAATTACTATATCATTAATAAATACTATATTAAGTTTTCAAAATTCTTCCTTTATAATTTGTATTACAAAAAATGATTTAATCGAGATGCTATGCATTTTAAATTTTTTTCTTGATGCTTTCAACAACATTTTGTATAGAACCTTCAAAAATTTGTGTTTGTGGTCATATTCAGACTAGAGAAATATGCTTAAAATCAAGTATCTGTATTTGGGATAATGAAAAATGTGTAATAAAATCAGGATTAAAGTATTTAACAAGCAAATAGGACTCTAAATTATGCTAAAGTTATGAAAATGAAGAATGTAGAAGACTTTAACATTGTGGGTTCCACTTAGGTAAATGTATTGATTTCGGAGGTTGTGAGATGTATAATAAGGATCTTTGTGAAGTTGCTTCGTTTTAATGTGTATCTGATGGTATAAGATGCATCAAAATAAGAGAGTGTATAAACTATCTAAGTCAAATTGAATGTAATAATAAAAGTAAAAAAGGAACTTATTGTGTATGGAAAAAATAAGAATCAATCAAATGTTAGGATGTTGATAAATGTGAAGATCTACCTATATATCTAACAGATCACAAAAAATGCAATGAAAGCTTAGAAGGATGTACAGTGAATGCCATAAATTATGGTTGCATTCGTCAGATGGAATCATGTAGTGAATACATGAAGGAAAGTTAATGTTATTCAACATTAAATAATAGATAAATATGTTTTTGGTTAAAAGAATAAAAGAAGTGCTTGGAGAAAATATGTGATAATTTTCCTTTTAAGACAGATTACTAATGTAAATCATAATTAAACGAATGTACTACTAATGGCATTCATTGTGTCATTAGAAAGGCTTGTTAAGATGCAAAGATGGAAGCAGGATGTGTTACTGATAATCTAGGAAATATCTGTTAGTATTATTAAGGAGAATGCCAAAATAAGACATGTTATACTGCTTTAAATTTGTTTAACAATTATAATTAGTGTTAAGAGTATGACAAAGATTTAGATTGTGTTACTTCTGAAAAGGGAGGTTGTAAACCTAGACCAACAATGTGTTCTGGTTATATTGTAGTAATAGATTGTTATTCAATAAAATCTTAAGATTGCATTTGGATTAATAATAAATGTGAAAAGAAACAATGTCATCATGCTCCGACTGATTATGCTCATTCAGACTGTAAATTATATGGTAATTGCATCGGAAAAACAGGGGGAGGATGTGAAACTACACCTAAAGATTGTGAAAACATTTCTAATTAACTTTTTTGTGATGTGAATTCATCAAGTTAATAGTGTATTTGGACAAATAATTAGTGTGTTCTTTTAATTTGTAATCAATTAACTTTACCAGATTATCAAGATCATAAGTCTTGCCAAAAAGCCAGTACAAAATGCACATATAATTTTTAATTTTAAGGATGCACTGATTTTACATGTGAAAATGTTCAAGAAGCAGACTTTTGTAAAATTGATTCTTAAGGCAATTCATGTTCATTAAATTAAGGTTGCATCTTAAAACAATGTAAAACTGCTCCTTCTACATATAAAACTCATTAAGAATGTGAAGAATGGATGTCAGAGTGCACTGTTTAGCTATTTTAGTTTGCTTCAACAAAAGCTTCTTTAGGATGTGTCAAGAAAAATATAGATTGTTAATTTTATTAATAAGAACAATGCTATACAACTATTGAAGGGTATAAATGCATATGGAATTCATCATTAAAAGAGTGTTAATATGATAATTGTTCAAGTGCTGATATTAATTTATATAACAAAAATGAGGATTGCGCAAATTTTAAAATATTTGGTTAATAATGTATAATTGAAACCAGCGGATACGGATGCCAAAATTGGCCAACTAGTTGTAATGATATGAAAATTGAGGATTAATGTAAATTAAATCTATAAAATGGAACTCAATGTTTTTGGTCAGGAACTATTTGTAAATTAAAGGAATGCTCTGATGCCATTAATACAGAATATACAAATAACATAGAGTGTAATTAATGGATGGATGATTGTATATATAATCAAATAATTGGAGGATGTTAGACAAGGCCATCCAATTTGGAATGTTTTTAATCTCCAAATACCACTATGTATGATAGTCATCAAAAATGTTATGCTTGGAATCCTAAATGTACTGTAATAGATAATTTCAAATCAGAAGGATGTATCAAAAAGTTAGAGTAATGCTCTCAATATACAAGAGTAAGCAGTTGCAAATCAACCATAGCAGGAGACCATTGTTATTGGGATGATCTAAAATAAAAATGTTAAATTTGGGATTTTGATAATAATTCTATTCCAGATTGTTAGAATAGAATATATGGGGATTTATCACATTAAGATTGTTAATCTTTCCTATCAAAATGTACATTAGGAAATTTTCCTAGATCATGCACTTCAAATAATAAAACAACATGTTCTTATTTTAAAGAGTAATAATGTGTAGTTACAGTTTTGTAACAACCATGTTAATGGGATTACACTAACAAATTGTGTAAATCTGTTTAATGTATTGATAATACTACTGCTACTACTGATAGTGAATGTTTAAGATGGAGAAGAAATTATGAATGTTAATTAAAAATAAATCAAAATGGAAGTTTTGGGCCTGGCTGTGAAAATAGACCAGAAGATTGTCAATAAATTAAAGATTCAACTATCTGTAATCTAACATTCACCTTGAAAGGATAATCCTGTTTCTATATTTAGAAGAATAAAAAATGTCAGTTGTTAACAGCTGATAATTCTTGTGAGTTGGTGACTTTTGCAAAGAGTAATGAATAATGTCAATATTATTAAAAAAATTGCATCTTATAATAAGAAGGTTAAAATTGTATCTCATTTGTTAAATGTTCTAACTTAAGTTAAAATACTTGTGGTAAAGCTGAAATGTCATTTAATTAAAGATGCGCTTATTCTTCTAATTATTGTAGGTCAAATAATAATTGTTCAGATATAGAAAAACATTAAAGTGCATGCGATAATAAATTGGATGGTTTTAAGAATCGTTGTTAATTTTTTATCTATACTCAATTTGATATTGATGGAAATTTATTTTATTAATATTAATGTTAATAATATACAAGTAAATAATTATTGACCTTTAGTTCAGATGATATTTAAATAAGAGCATAAGAGTGTTAGAAATTTTCAGCAGACTACTATTATTATAAAGATTATTGTAAAAGTAATTCAAATTGTGACTAATTATCTGTTTTTGGAAAAGATATTTGCAACTCAGGAAACTTGTCTAGTTAATAGCTATGCGGATATAATTCATCAACAAACAAATGTGAAAACAGAAAGTGTGAACATCTAAATCTACCAACTTTAGAAAGTAAAGATTGTTTTGATTGGAATTATGATTGTGTTTTATCAAATAATGGGTGTATTAAATTTTCAGGTAATGATTGCTCTTAAATTAAACTTATTTACTAATGTTTACAGTATTCATAATGTAAATGGTAAACTGGTAATTGTGTAAATAATATAAATTGTGAAATTAATACAACTGCTTTATTTAATTATGAATGCTTATTAATTTCACCTTAACTTTGTAGATTGAATTACAATTTTGGTTAAGGATGTGCTTTTTTATCTTGTTCAAAAATAACTGATTAAATTTTATGTAATTCAGCTAATACTAGTGATGGATAAAGTTGCAAATGGGTGAATACGTGTATATCAAAACTTTGTCAAGATTATACTACTTAAGTTAGATGTTCAGAGAATTACTAATCATAAATCTTTTAAAGTTAAACAGTTTTGATAAAATGTTATTGGTGTAATGGCTCTTGTATAACTAATAATTTTTGTGATTCTTCTATTTCAAATCCTCCAATTTAACATTCAGATTGTTATAAATTAAATCCTATGTAAACAATTAGTATAAGTTTCATAAATAAATGTACATTAAAGAAAAATTCTTGCTAAGATTATACTTATTAGGCTGCTTGCGTAATTACAATAAATGATATAAAATGTTATTGGGAACAGTCTGATTCTAAGTGTTATGACTTTTGTAAATCTAATAAAACTGGTCCTTACGATCATATTGATTGTGTTAATTTTGACAATTAATGTATGTCATTAAATAATACATGCTAACTATTGGATTGTTCTATTTTAACAAATGAAGGTGATTGTTAAATTTTTTCTTAAAAGTGTTTTTGGGATGGAACTCTTTGTTAAACGGTTAGAGATTGCAGTAACTTTCACTCCCCCTCATTATGTACATAAAATTCAGATGGAAAGGCTTGTTTTTGGGATGGTACAATTTGTGTTGAAAAATAATGCTCCAATCGCCCAAGCACTTCTCAATCTTCTACTGAATGTAATAATTGGTTAGACCATTGCGTATTCGATTCCAACACTTCAAGTTGTATAGAAGATTGCGAATCAGCAGATTACTCTTATACAACTCATGAATAATGTGAAGACTTTTATCCCAATAAAATATGCACTCTTAAACCAGGATTAATTTAATGTGTTTAATTACCATTGAGCTGTTCTATTGCTAAAAAAACCTAATGTTTCAAGGATATATTAGGTAACTAATGTTATTATTTAAAAACTACAAATTAGTGTGTCAATTTATAATGTTCTATCTTAGAAGATAATACTCATATAGAATGTAACTAAAAATTAAAGACATGCACAGTTAATGCAACTCTTAATGGATGTTAATTGCTTGATTAGTGCAATAATTATGTTATTTAAGAATAATGCAAAATAGATCTCCTATATTAAGAATGTGAATGGATTAATAATTAGAATAAATGTACTCTAAAAAATTGCACTACTGCTTAATTGAGTATTTATTCTGTCAATACTTGTTAATAATATTTTTATTCAAAATGCACAGTCAATCAATCATTTGATGGTTGCGTTATTCCTTTTAAAAGTTGTTCTGAATATTCATTAGATTAATGTTAGAGTTTAGGTTAAATAAATTATGATGGAATATCATGCTTTTGGGATGAATAGAAAAAAAAATGTTAGGATAAAATATGTATAAATGGACCTCCTATAGCTTTAAATGATGCAGAATGTATTGATTATTTAAATGTTTGCCAAAGAGGAGGATGTAGAATTAAAAATTGCTATGATTTTTATTATCCTTTTGATTCAGCATGTGCATCAATCTTTGAAAATAAGAGTTGTACAACAAATGGATTTTAATGTGTTCTTCGAGAATAATGTGAAAATGTACTAATATAAGATGGATGTACTTATGATATAAATCTATAGCCATGTATTTGGTTAAACAATAAATGTTAAACTAAAACTTGTGAAACAGCTCCTGAAACATTAAATAAACATTAAGAATGTGAATCATATTTATTAACTTGCACAGTTAAAAAAGAGGGAGGTTGTATATAAAAGAAGGCTTGTGAAGATAATTTAATTAAAAAATAATGTCACTCAGATATTGATAATTAAGAATGTGTATGGGATGATTAATTAAACTAATGCTTCATTAATTAATGTATTGGTTTCTGTGGAGATGGAATAATCTAAAACAATGAAGAACAATGTGATGATGGTAATTATATACCTTATGATGGATGTTATTAATGTTAGTTTTAATGTTCATTTGGTTGTATTGATTGTGATTAAGGATAAGGTTGTAAAAAATGTGACAATTAATTTATCTTAAATTATGAAACAGAGATATGTTAAGAGATTAAAGTTTTAATTGATGAGGATGAAACTTAAAATATCGAAGAATCAAATGAAATTATTGATCAAAGATGCGGTGAGAATTAAATTTTTATAAATTTTTAATGTGTATCTTAGTGTGGAAATGGAGTTCTTAATTCAAAATACGAATAATGCGATGATGGAAATTAAATTGGAGGAGATGGATGCTCATCTTTTTGTAGTGAAGAAGATTCTTATCACTGTCGAAATCAAGAAAATGCTACCAGCACTTGTTCTTATATTTTACCTCCTGATTTAATTATTGCAAGCCTCTCTAGTAAAACTAACCAAACTTAATTGATTGAATTAAGTTTTACATAAAATGTCAAATTAACAGCAAATTTAAACTTTGAAGAAATTGCCGTGATCACGATTATTCCAGATACTTATGCATCTATTAATATTAAGCCTATTGTAAATATCTCAACCTCATTTAACCATCCAGTATATTAGATTATAGTTGAACTCATAGAGCCTGTAAATAATCCTGTGCTTTAGATTGATTTTGTGTTATCAATGATAAAAAATGAATTTGATTTAGATTTAGTGAGAAACTAAATTTCAATCAAGCTTGGTAACCCTTTTATTCTACCTGAAACTACCCATGAAAAAGTTACATAAATTATGCTTCTTAATGAGATTATGATTTACTCTATGATTGCTATCTCAGGGCTAACATTGCTTACAGGAAATACTATACTCTTTTTTAATTTATTAGAACTATTATAGTCGTTGTCTTATATTAAATTTATGTAGTATTTATTTCCACCTAATTTGGTGTAATTTCTCAACACTTATACTAAAATATCATTAAAACCCATATTAGATTATTTTCATATAGAAGATATATTAAAATCTTTGAATGGAGGTAGCTTACCATTTTATAGTAAAAAAAAATTAGATTAAAATTAAACTAATCCATTAAATTAGTTTTATTTACTCAATGCTTAAAGTTGTTACTTCTCCATTTTTTGCTCATTAATCACATTTTTTATTTGTGTATTACTGACCTCTCAAAAAGTCACTTATTTGTTAAAAAGGTAATTTAGAAAATTTCAAAATAATTTGATATATCTTCGATGTGAGGCATTTATATTTAGGAAGGTCCAAAATTTTTGTTTAAAATTCAAAAATGAATACTACTCTTTTGGAATTATTAAAGTTTATTAAGCAATTCTACATTAATTTTTATTTAGTGTATTATTATAATTTCCTGAATATCACTTCAATTCTCCACTTATGATATTTAATAGTATCAATGCAATTATTGGATTAGTGATAGTTTCATATATAGGACTCCAATTACTTTCTATTACATCATTGAAAATAAAGGATTAAAAAAAATGGAAATATTTTTATCAAGATTCTAAAGCTCAATTTTGGGCTGCAAATTACAAATCATTCTAGATTTATAAAACAATGTTTTATATTTTTATTATTGTCGAAGCTTTTGAATATCCTTAAATATAATCAATTTTACTCTCCATGTCTTCACTTTTCAATTTAGGTTACATATTAAAATTTAGACCTCTTAAATCCAAGTATGAATACAGCAAAATCATCTCCAGAGAATTTTTATTTGCTCTAATAACAGGGTCATTTTTAATTTATAGCTTCAGTTTTAATTAAAATTAGCATTTATTTTTTGGGTGGATTCATATCTCCTTCTTTTCTTTAATGTTAGTCTTAAATTTAAGCATTGATTTAATTGAATGTATAAAAAATGGCTGGATTAATTATTAAAGAAACAAAGACTTATAATAAATAAAAGAACAAAAAAAATTTTATAAGAATCGACTTTAAAATTTTATATATATTGATGTCAATCATTTAAATTGATGCTTTGATACCAATTGTCAATCTATTGATTTAATGATTATATATCAAATTTATTTGTAAGAAAATTTAAAACAAAAATTATAAGATAAATATCTCTAAATTATCAAAATTTTATATTTTAGTTTTCATTTTTTATAATAAATAATTTAATAAATCTATATACAACTCTAGTTTATATTTAAAGAATTTTTCTGATTGTTAATTATATATGTCTACCAAAAATAATCATTTTTAAAATGGTCTTCCTTTTTTATTTACCATATTTAATAACAAACAATCAAAACTATTAAACGATTAAAAGTGATTAGGAGGTTGTATTACATTTCAAATGAAATAAAGTAAAAATGATGTTTCATTTTGAAAATTTGGGAAGTATTATAAATGTTAAAAGCAGATGAATCTTTGCAATAACTCTTATTAAATAAATATTCCTGAAGTAAAAATTCCACATTAAATTAAGGTTAGTTTTTTTAAATTCTTCGACTTTATTTAGAAATAGTTCATCTAATATATAAAATAAAATACACATAAAAAATAAATTGTTAATTTTATAACCTTAATTATCAATTAGAAGTTAATTTGCATAGATATTTGTAAATAGTACTTTAAAATAAATTTTATGGATTATTAATTTCAAAAT